>JASSUY010029909.1:8747-25170 GCA_032466535.1 Forpus xanthops
AGGTTCCTAAGATGGTCTTGAACCAGATCCTCCCCTAGAGTGGGCCCAGGGTCTTCACTCTCACTGTCCCTACATCTTCCTTCCATGACTTTGGTGCTGTGGTCAGAGCATTTGCTGGTGAAGACAGAGGCAAAGAAATCATTAAGAACTTCAGCCTTCTCCAAATCCAGGGTAGCCAGTTCTCCCGATGGCTTCTGAAGAGGGCCCACGTTGTCCCTAGCCTGCCTTTTATTTGCAATGTACCTAGAGAATCCCTTCCGGTTATCTTTAACATCCCTAGCCAAGTTTAATTCTAACTGGGCCTTGGTTTTCCTAACCTGGTCCCTAGCTTCCCAGAAAGCATCCCTGTATTCTTCCAAGGCCACCTGACCTTGCTTCTACCTTTTATAAGCCTCTTCTGTCCTTCGAATTTTCCTCAGCAGCTCCTTATTCATCTAAGGAGGTCTCCTGGCCCTCCTGCAGCACTTCCTTCTAGCAGGGATGTATCACTCCTGAGCTTGCAGCAGGTGATCCTTGAATATCAACCAACAGTCTTGGGCCCCCCTGCCCTCTAAGGCTATATCCCTTGGAATCTTACTGAGCAGGTTCCTGAAGAGCCCAAAGTCTGCTCTCTTGAAGTCCAGGGCAGTGAGTTTGTTGCATGCTCTTCTGACTGTCATGAAGACCTCAAATTTGACCATCTCATGATGGCTGCAACCAAAGCTGCATCTCATTTCCAACCAGCCCTTCCCTGTTGGTGAGGACAAGGTTAGGCATGGCACCTCTCCTCATCGGCTCCTCTATTACTTGCAGAAGGAAGTTGTCTTCCACACAATCGAAGAACTTCCTGGATTGCTTGTGCCGGGCTGCACAATCCCTCCAACAGATATCAGGGTGGTTGAAGTCCCCCATGAGAACAAGGGCCTGTGAGCATGAGGGTGTTCCTATCTGTCTGTAGAGCTCTTCATCCACCGAATCCTCTTGGTCAGGCGGTCTGTAACAGATCCCCACAATAATGTCTCCCATCGCTGTTCTCCCTGACCCACAAACTCTCTGTCAACTGCTCACCTGTCCCTAGACAGAGTTCCATACTCTCCAGCCTATCCCGAACATAAATAGCAACTCCCTCTCTCCACCTACCGGGCCCGTCTTTCCTAAGGAGCCTGTAACCTTCCATTCCAACACACCAGTCATAGGAGGCATCCCACCATGTTTCTGTGCTGCTGCTTATATCATACCCCTGTAGATGTGCATACATCTCTAATTCCTCTTGTTTGTTCCCCACGCTACAGGCATTTGTATAGAGGTATCTGAGCAGAGCTCCAATTGAAGCTGGCTCATTGGCTGGAGCAGCTGGAATATCTCTACATTACTCTGAATGTCTACTATAGGTGCTGGCAACTGGGTGCGTTGGGATGGAATGATTGAAGCTTTGTACTTAGACTGCTGTAACCTTTATGCCTCAAAGACAAAGTTTAAGTCAATCCAATTTTTAATATATTATATGTATTACCTATCATATAGTACATTAAATATGTTTCTAAATATAAAGTAAGAACTATACATCTCAGGTAATTAAATTAGCTTGATTTCAGACAGATGAAACGATACACAAGACTTATGAACTAAACATTTAAATAGTATTCTTAAAATTTAAATTATGTCTTAGCAAGTTTCTGCAACCTTACTAGGAATTGATTTCCTCCCCCTCTCCCTCTAAGTCGATCTTGAAAATAGAGGAAAACATTTGCAAAGGACAACTCAACAGTAATTGAGTTATGGAAACCTGCACATAGGCAACAACCAAATATTTTCCTCCTCCTGGTTTTAAAACTATCCTTTTTTAAAAAGGGTTTCACTAAGGTAACAGCTGAAGCCTGTAAATATTCTGCCCAGGCCAGGGTACACTAAACACAGGTAAGTTAAGGTCACTTAAGGGAGAAGAGCTGGTCCGTAGCTTTAACAAAATAGCACGGATCTCTACAACTTCTGTCTACTGAAACAAAGTGCAGGCAGCTTCTATTTGCCAGAGGAACTGGTGACAATGATCACCTCTAGTGCTTATTAAGCTGACATAGATGACCTTATCCTCAGGAGAAAGAGTAATAACAGCCTCACTTTTATCTATTTTATAAAGATGACTTTTTATTGACTACCATATACTCATATTTAAACCATTCACCATCACATTTCTGGCCCCTCTGGAACTGTAATTTCTGGTACCAAAATAAAGCTAGCTTTAAATAAAGTCTGCTGCAAACACAAGTCAGTTCTGCTGCAAAGTTCAAATACTGATACATTCAAATATTTACCACTTAGCTCCCCAGTTATAGCTAGGCACCAGCTGTAAGGTCTACCTAATTGCAGATCTGTAGAAGTTCAGGTGGTTTTTTTTCTGTAGAACCGTATTTGCAGACTGCTGCAGCATGCATCCCTACAGCTGTTAGCACTATTGCTACATTTAACATATTACAGGTAACTTTCCTGTATTGAAAGAGATGTGTTTACTCAGTTTTAGTCAGGTTATCTATAGGAAACTACAAGAGGCAAGAGTATGTATGTACAAATGTCATAAAAAAATTTGGTCTGGAAGTGACAGAATGCACTGTTAGTTAAGCACAACTAGACTACCACAAGCTACTGGAATTGCTCCTGGTTATGACATACTAAAACGCAAAACTGTAGTTCCTAAATATATAGCAACCAAGCTTCACCATTAGCACCTTCTGACATGCTGCTTCTCCCACTGGGAATTGCCATCAGAAAGAACAGATCATCAAACAGTAGTTTGCTCAGGAAATGCCAGCTACTCCCCACAATTTCTCCCCCCTTTCCCCTCCCCCACCTTTTTATCCAGAACAGCATTTATTTGATCAGAAAATTATTGGTAAAGTGTTCATGGCTTTGTTGGGGTTTTTGTTTACTTTTGGTGTTGTTCTGCTTTTGTTTTTAACACCAACATCAACCACAAAAAAAAAAAAAAAAAACAGAAAACAAAAAATACCCACAAAGTTCCTATTATTCAAGCAATAAAAGAAGCAACATTACAGAAGTTAACTTCTGCCTCTTCCACATGACATTCTTTAGAGTAAGATTTATTTTTTTTTTTTTTTTACTATTCCCTTTGGCTGTGAACATAATTGGGATTATTTGACATTACTTCCATGTGTAATGCCTGAAAGAAAATAAATAGAACAAGCAAGTCCAAGACAACTGTGAATAACTGGAGGGAAGGGGAAAGCTTGGACTAACATTTTTGTTTAGATTTTTTTTAACTGAAAGATGGATAAGTACAAAACAAATTTTCAAAAATGCTAGTATTTTTTGTGAGTAGCTGCTACAGTGGTTATTTGAATACTATTTTCTTGGGCCAGCAGCCCTTATGTGAAAACATGGAAACATTACTAATCAGACTGTGTACTTTAAAGAGGTAAGCCATCCCACCTCTTTCTTCACATGTTAGTAACTCACCAGGATTTTTTTGTAAAGTGTTATGCTTCCCATCTAATTATTTTAAAGAATGAGGGGATATTCATCAACCCAGCAGAAATCTCATTATACTTACTCACTTAAATGGAAGTTTACTGCAGGCTTTTTTTGGCGACTTTCCTTTTTATCTGACATTTAAGGGCAGCTGTGAAGCTAATCTCTCTGCACCAGTTTGGAACACGTAAAAAAGGGAATGCCAGGCAAGTTAGTGCTTAGTAGCCCATTCTGCATATTAATAAGCATCACTAAAGCTTAGTAACTGTACTTCTCATATCAACACTACAAAGTTCAGTCAAGATTGTTTTTCAACTGTGAAGATGAACATCTGCTCTGTTTAACAAGGTATTAAGACTGAATAAAGCATATGTTAGAAAAATACATGCATGCTAACCCTATCAATTAACATTAAGTGATCTCGAAAAAAAAAATTGCATTCTATTCTTTTACCCTTAATAAGCAAGGAAAAAAAAAAAAAAAACACAAATTGCTTTTGTCCATCTGTTGCTGCTGACTATAAACTGGTGTTACTAGGTGGGGAAACAATAGGACCTTTAGTAGAAAAGATTATCAAAAACGTTAGCTACCAGCTGGATTACCTCTTTGCCTACTCTGTTAAATATATCATTTTAACATGAACCAAGTATCTAATAATGTTAATCAACGTATACAAAGTACAAGCTGGCAACAACTTCAAGAGGCCATGCAATACAATCCCCTTCGGGGATCACACAAAATAAAGCAATAACTTGCTAAGCAGAAGTATAAAGGCCTTGCTTCCTTTGGATCTGCATCTTTTCTTTGCTTCTCTAGTTTCCAAAGGTAACACAGTTCCTGTGAAGCCCTTTCACAAGGCTGTAAGAGTAGAAGGAAACAGTTTGTGGAAAATCCATGGGAGCTACATTATAAAAGGGCAAGTTTGGTCTACAGTCTTCTTGGTAGTGAACCCAACCTTTTCTTTCCACTAATACTGCTCTTATGAGCACTGTCTGGTTTGAATTGGACAAAAACTTTGTCTGGACATGAAAGCAGTGATCACTGCAATTATAGTATCTCAATTTTAGACAGAAATTGAAGCTTCAAGTTCCCCAAACAGAAGGCAAGTTTTTTACTACCTTTAAGACACAAAACAAAATCCTATGACATTCAGTAAAACCAATAAAGTAGCCTTCAGTTATTTCAATCAAGCTATAAACTTACCTATAGAACAGTGATCTAGTAGTTGATTTGGCAACTGAAGTCTGAAGCAACACTTCAGACTTCGGACTTGTCTGAAGCAACACTTCAGACTGCACTTTTTCAAGTATTATAAGATCAGCATCGTTATTACACAAAAATTAAAAGTATTGTGTTTTAATTAGCTCAATCAGCACAACCTTGCATTCTTCAAAGTATTTAATCTTGCATTGTTTTCTATACCAGCAGACATTTCAAGTTGAATCTATTTTCACCAGTCTTGACACTTAGGAAGTCAAACAAATGGAAAAAAACAAAATAAATCTGCAAGTACAGAACCACTGCTGGAGAGTACAACTACTGCAGACAAATGACTAGAGAAGATCTACTCCTGAACATCAGTGAAAAGTTTTTATAACACTAAAATCAATCTTAATTCAACAATTGGTAGAGCTGCCCCAATACAAGCATTCCCTCCCACCAAGAGAAACTTAGGGATTCAACATAGACTAAGTCTTTGCAGTTAGTGATTAAGTTAAAACAACCAGTATGCATATCAAGACTGCAAAGCTGTACAGATCTGAGACAAAGGCAGGTTTCGAAAAATCTTACCAAGGAGAGATTTTAACTGCAAGACAGAATGGTTCTCATTTGTGGATGTCAGTATGCCAGGTCAGGCTAAATGATCACCACAGAAAAAGTAATTTCATGACAGCCTTGTAAAAATGAAGGGGAATCAGGATTTTCAGTACAAGTCTCCAAAGGCTGACAGAAATGCTGCATATTTTAGAAATCTACTAAATAAGAACTTATACCACCCAACCACAGTCCTCACAAGTGAAATATTTCAATTTTAGCAATTTCCAAGACCTTCATTATTTCTAACTGTGCCTGAATTCTGTGATACAAATATCACTGCCAGAGACTTAAATTATGTTATTAGACCTTCACCTGCATTTGCACTGTAAGTCAACAAAAGTAGTAACTTAGTGTTCCCCCTGAAAAACATTTAAGCTGCATTATTATCGAGTGCCTATGATAGAAGCATTGACATGAAAAAGGTGATAATGTGATAATACTTCCAATCAAAGAAACTCCAGTAGCATACGCTTATCCACATCCACAGCTGCTCTTAGGTGCACCTGCTCCACCACGACCTCACCCACAGGCCCTTTAGAAGCAAACCTGCTGTAACTTGGCCTTTCCCATGACTGCAGTCCCTCCAGAGTGTACCTGCTCTGTCACAGGCTTATCCATGGCCACACACTTTAAGGTGCTCCAGCATGAACTCACGCACAGCCATTGGTGATTCAGGGAGTGCTTTCTCCAGCATGGCCTTATCCTTGGGCCACAATCCCTTGGCACAGACGCAACCATGGCCCCAGACACTTTGAGATGAACCTGCTCCGGCCTGGGCTTATGCGTAGCCACAGACACCTCAGCATGTCCAGCTCCCACACAGAGTCACCCACAGGTGATAGTCCCTTTGACTTGAGTTCATGCTGGAATTTCAGCCTTCCTGTTACAGCAGCCTAGAAACAGCAGCAATGCCTGGCCATCTGCCAGCCCAGGAGCATCACACCACTGCTGCTACCATAATGTTCCCAGGCACAGCAGACTAAGATAACCAGTACAGCAAGCAACAAAAGCAAATAGCAGCCACTAAGAAGCACTAGACTCTAGTATGCAGTAAGGCAAGAAAGCCTATAGCAAGCACAGGGGGTTGCCAAGTGAATTTATACCTGTTATTGTTATTCAGCCATTAATCTAGCACATTCTAATTAAATCTATCATTATCTCAAACCCTTTGAGTCCCATGTTGGGCACAAAAAAGGATGATCATGGTTTAGCCCCAGACAGCAACTAAGCACTACACAGCTGTTCACCCATTCTCCCCACACGGGAGGAGGGGAAAGACTCAGAAAAGTACTAAAACTCATGAGGTAAAGAAAGTTTAATAGGTAAAACAAAAGCCAAGCAAAACAAGGAATTCATTCACCACTTCCCATCAGCAGGCAGGTGTTCAGCCATCTCCAGGACAGCAGGGCTCCATCTGGTTACTTGGGAAGATGAACACCATCACCCTGAACATCCTTTCCTTCCTTCTTCCCCTAGCTATATATGCTGAACTTGATGCCATATAGTGTGGGACATCCCTTTGGTCAGTTAGGGACAGCTGTCACAGCTGTATTCCCTCCCAGCTTCTTGTGCCTGCTCACTGATTGTGTGGTGCAGGAAGCAAAAAAAAGGCCTTGGCTCCGTGTAAGTACCACTCAGCAATAACTAAGACATCCCTGTATTATAAACACTGTTTTTAGCATAAAACCAAAACATGGCTCCCTAATACCTACTATGAAGAAAATCAACCCTATCCCAGCCAAAACCAGCACACCAAATCTCCCAACAAGTATTGCCATGGGTTTAAAAAGTACCTTTAAGAAGTATTCTTTTGCTTCTTGCACCACGCCATTTACTACAGAGAATTCAGTCATAGTTTTCCCTGGGTAGAACTTGCTATAATCTCATACATCAAGAGTTAGATGACTCACTGTGGCATTTTGGACTTGCTTCATTTCAGAATATCCAAAGGTAGTTGATTTTCTTTATAGAGGAAATGAGGATTGCAAAGAATTGAAAGCATTGAAAGAAATATGAGAGCTAATGATACCCTCATGAACTAAGTACTGAAGAAATTACAAGAAATGTGGAGCATTAAAAGAAACTGAACTGCAATAAGATTAATGTATGCTTTAAGCACAGCTTTCATGTTTAAACTACTCTATGTGAATAGGGTAGCAATGTAGCCCATGAACATTTTCATATTAACAGATAATCACAGAGTCTCTCTGACATGACACTTCTGTAATATTTTCAGTAGCTTTACCAATGTATTCTTCCCAAAACAGAAAGATTTGTTTTAAGTCCAGAAGAGCACTGATAAAGGTTGAGACTATTCTCTTCCATGTATAAATGCCAAACAATCCTGGCAATCCACAAAACAGTAGTTTAGTTCTACTTTGCTATATACACAGAACGGACAGTCTCATGGAATATTTTAGGTTGGAATGGACCTTTATGTTCATCTGATCTCACTTGAAGCTCTGCCAACCTCAGTTAGATGCTCAATTTGAAAAGCTGAAATCTGTTCTCTGCCATTGCCTTACTGCTCTTTCTCCAGAAAGGATAAACAGCTGGTACAGAGGAAAAAAAAAAAAAAAAAGAAAGAAGAAAAATAAGAGAAAAAACAAAAACACCACAACACAGCATCTTGAACTTATGTTTTTTTGAGGGTAAAAAAAAAAAAAAAAAAAAAAAAAAAATTACAAAAAACACACCTACAGAAAAAACCCTCACAGTCAAACTGCCAAACTGCCTAGCATAGAGTGAATGATCCAAAGGAAAAGTATTTTGTATGAATATAATCACATCCCAAGTTTGAAATGAAATTTTGTTAGAGCTTCAGAGAATTCTCTAAATTGCTTGAATCTTCTGCTATTCATCTATAGCAAAACTATCCAGATGCTGCAACATAAACATTTCATTCAGAAACTGACTGCATGGAACCAGACACCCAGACTTTGAGCGATTTTGATCAAGGAATAACAATTGTAAGTTCTTCTCCCAAAGGCCAGAGAATGGAAGTCACTGAAAGCAAGTTTTAAACACCTCAAACATATGAAAACTTCAGCCATTTGCTTACATAACAGTAATCTTTTACTTCTGAGAAGAATGGGAGGAAACAAACAGATGCTGACATTCAGAATTACTGGGATCTTCAGATGTTTAATGACTAAATGACAAATAACCTAATTTTTCTCCTTTCCATGAACTGGGTTTACAACAGAAAGAAATATTCAACTTTCATTTAAAAGAATAAAGAGTTCTAGGCACAATTTGGTTTGTGTGGAAGACACAACACTTATTCCTCTTTATTCTCAAGAGATTTCTAGTGGAAATTGTCTTCTTTTTTAGAGTTCACTCTATCAAGACAGAGTCTGAACTTCAAGCTTCAAATGAGTATTTTTAAGGCATGAAACAGAACTTAGGATACTGCATTCAAATTGGCAGACAATCAAAACACATCTCATTTGATATACTGTCCTAGTTTTACTATTGAGAAATTAAAGCATAGAAAACCAAAGAAACTTGTTTAAGATGAATCAGTTAAACAGCAGGGAACAGGAGAATTCCTTGAATTTTTCTGCTTTAGCTTCAAAGCTTTTTCTACTTCCTACGAAAACAAACACAAAAGCTTGGTCAACTATTAGGTTCTGAGCCCTGTACAACTATTAGTTTAAAGATCTGATGAAACAACATCCTAAAGGCAGACAAATTCTGGAAAAGTCCATCATGCCTTCTCAAACACCTTTTACAGTTTAGATGCTACCCTGTCCAGATGACATCTGACTGGCTTTAAACTGAAAGAAGGTATTAAGAAGAAATTCTCCACTGGAATAGTGATGGACATTGGAACAGGTTGCCCAGAGAAGTTGTGGATGCCCCATTCCTGGAAGCGTCCAAGTCCAGACTGGATGGGGCTCTGAGCAACCTGGTCATGGGAAGGTGTCCCTGCACATGGTTGAGGAGTTGGAAATAGACGAGCTTTAAGGTCCAACCCAAACCATTCTATGATCCTAAAAAGACTTTAGAGCAGAAGAGTACAGACAATGGACAGCACAGAAGCAAGGCTATTACCTATGAGACTGAACACCATCAGGATGCCATAGGGGTAAAGCCTACCCCATTAAATCATTCAAGCAAGTTACATCTTGAGTACATATACTCATCTCTTAACTTACTAGAAGGTTTTGTTATCTGCTGGGAAAACAAAGCACAGGCAATTTAGCACCAAACTTCCTAAAGACTCTGGATTTTAGGAACTAAAAGGATGACATGTTCTGCTGTAATGGTTTGGGTATGCACAGGAAAGAAGTAAAGTACAGATGAACTTTCAACTACTTGGTATCTAATACATTTGAGAGAGGAGATCAAAAGGTGAAAGCCACCCTGGTAACAACAGTTGAATCCCTTTAAGTATGGAGAAAGTCAAAGATACTGGCCTGCAGCAACAAATGAGATAGCTTACATTGACCACTAGTTTGTAATCAAGAGCAAACAATTACTTCTTGTGGGAAACACATCCACAAGCATCCAGCACTGTGTAGAAGGTTGAGCCTGAGGCAGAACTGCCACACATAAAATCCAGGCCACCAGCCAAAACTCAAACACCTCAAGCAGCTAGAACAAGTGTCCTCTGATCAACACCACAAACTCAAAGGAACAACTCAATCAGTATGAGCAGAAGAGTGGGGGTGTATGAGAGAAATAAATTTAAGATTTTATGCCACTCAGCACTGTGCTTTTGCGCTTGTGCCCACCTCATCACTCAGTTTCCCCTGCAACACACTACACAGAATCAAACAGCTTAACTTTCATCAACAGATCCTGATGTCAGGGAGAGGGTCATGACAGCTGGCTGTCCTACAGTCAAGATTAGAACCCTCTCCAAGGTTTGTATTCTACTAAACTATACCCTTTGTAACTTTCCCTCGTGCACAGTAAAGGAACCAAAGTTATCTGTAGCTGAAAATGGAACAGAGCTTCTATTATCAATTACTCAAGATGACCCTTTCTGTGGAGAGCACAACATACTTTGTTAATTCAGGATAATACCTGAGTAATATCAGTCTACCTCAGAAACACTTCCTTTTAAGTCATCTCACTAAATCAGAAATAGAAATAGAAACATTTACAATATAAACCCAAGGGTTTTCTTTTTTTTTTTTTAAGGAATACCTGGAATACATCACAAGTTAAGCTACTGAATAACTCCATGCTCTAACTGTAGTGACTCATAAGGTTTAAGTTTTACACTAAAAGCAGTCTGCTCCTAATGTTTTTATAGACTGCTAGCCCTCTCAAAGCAACAAGACCTAGAACCAAATGCTGGTTAAGGGCACAGAATGGCAAAGTCCTGCCTCCAGAACACTAGTTACAACTCAGCAATGCTCTCCTCTGATTTTAACCCATCATACCTATGACTGCAGACAAGAATATTAACATAGTCGTAATTCTAACCTAATTAGTGAAACATGCCACCTATATTTTAGGTGTTTGTATTTGCACAGTTACTTTGGGGATTCAAAAAATTCAATGTAGTGTTGATGTTATATTATCTTTATCTTCAACTGAAAATATACTAAGTCAGTAATTCTCAGAATATTTGTATCCACAGATTCTGGTTCTACACAAAAACTTGAGTTCTATTGTAACTGTATCAATATTACAAACAACATTTAGCATCTGTGTGTTAGAGTTCTCTCTGCTCCTCCACTAGTCATTACAGAGTTGTGATAAAGAAGAATGAATGAGATTAAGAAAATTCCCATTCACATTAATCTGCTCTAATCAATACAGGGTTTGAATTTGTAATACTCAAATTGCAAACTACTCAAATACAGAGAACATGTTCTGTAAATAGGCTAGCTGATAAATGACCCAAAGCCAGTCAAGACTGTAACATTAACTTCTTCACATATTAATGAAATCTAAAACAGGACAGCTCATTCCTTGATTTAAAAAATATTTTATCTTTAATACCCTTTCTAAAAAAGGTAAAAATAAAAAAAAATTGCTTCAAAACTTTTCATATCACTTACTTGCAAAATGAAAGTGAAAGCTTGACAAAACGCACCTATGCTGGAAGATGCTAAGAAAACACTAATATCCCAGATTTCATCTGCTGGCAGGCAACGAAACAGCATTAGAATTCCTTTACTTCTATACTCTCACAACACAAACGCAGAAGAAAATGAGGATTGACTTTACTCCCACTTTTAGGATTTACTTCTCAACGGAATACCTTTTGACTGGCTCTCAGTCTTTCTAGTCCACACCTTGTTTCAATTAAAAACATTTTTGCAGCTCTAAAGAGTAAGTGGCTCTCACTTTAATGAATCCTTGAACATAGCTTATTGCTCACAAAAACCTTGTCAGGTAACACATTCTGTAGGTCAACAAGCACTTTTTGGACGTGTTTTTGTCTTTAAGCAACAGCATGAAGTAAACACTTCTTGCAAGTTTCACTCCTCAGAGTGCTTTTCAAATCAGCTTCACTAAGGTGAGAGAGAGGCTGGTTTTACAACAGGAAAATGTCCAAGTCTATCCCTTCTGCCTGCACATCTCCATTCCAAAGAACAAGTAATCACAGAAGATGCCACTTCTGCAGTGTTACTATATTAGAGGGCTTAACGTATCAGCTGAGGTTGAGGGTTTTTCACTAGTTCTTCCACAAATCAAGATCTGTACCTAGGTACTAAGAAGCATACTCAACTTCATCAAGTTAGGGGAACACCAACATTTCAGCATAAAACCTCCTCCCTTAGGAAATACATTTTCTGTTATTATTACTGCTTCCTCTCACAATAACTGTTCCTTGCCTAACAATCTTGCAGTACTTCTCTCAATTATTTAGAAAGCAAGTCACACTGAGATCTCACAGGTGTAGTCATGGATGAGTGCCAATAAACATTTTTTTATCAAGTCATCATTTCCCAAACTGCAACATCACGTTGCCCAAAATTACAGGCAAGCAAGCTCTAAACAAGTGCATTTTATTCTCTCCCCCAGCCCAAATCCTTACTTTTAGGTCTGTCTTTTCTCATCTATTCTACTGATACAAGTGCAATTAACAGCACCACCCACACTTCACTCTTCACTTAAATCAACTCTGTCACCTTTCCAAAAGCAAAATCTATGGAGTTCAGGGTAGTTTCAAATACAGCATTAAAAGCAGTGTACGGTTACTACTGTTACTTATACTTTGAATTAAGAGATCATAATAGACACCATTATAGATACCATACAGGCTACTTCAGGTTCTTCTTAAAGCTTCAGATTTGATACTGAAGCTCTAATTTTTTTAACTTGTAAGACAATCCTCTTAAAGTAACCTTACGGACAGAGTTGTAATGTTAGTGAAAGAAACAAAAAAAAAGTTCTACTTGCAGACTAATGTAAGCAACAAAGGGAAAGGAAAAGATGAGATTTACCTACAGTTTAAAGAGGATTAAGTAATTTTTTTCTAGCAAGATGGACTAAGCCTTTCTCAAAAGTCAGAGTTCAGTCAATTTCAGGAAAACAGAGAATTTAATTAATTCCCTTCTGCTGAAAAGGTCTGGGCAATGGCAATGTGGATTAAAAAAAGAAAAAAAAAAATCCATTGGGCATCTTCTTTTAAAAATAAACATTTAAATACATATGTTGTTACATGGCTTGGATAGTACCATATGGATATGGTACCATACGGCTAAGAACATATGGGTAAGTTCACTTTTTAGTGAACAAAAAGAAGCAGGGTTACTGCTGCTTTATTCCATAAATTCATTCTGCTCATCTCAATCACTTGGAAGCTATTAGTGAGACAGAATTTCTGTACCGTTTATTGCCCCCCCTTGAAACCATGTTTTAGCATACAGAAGCAGTAGCATGCAACTACAATATTAAAAAGCTTCTTATGAACAAGACCAGAAAAAATCCACCACCCAAAAAAACCCACAAAGCAGCATGGAATTTTTCCATGCCAGAGAATACAGTAGAACAACAAAAAAAAGACTCAACCCAAGTCTCTAGATTTGCAGTCAGGTGTTGTAAACTGTCAGCACCCTAGTAACCCTCTACAAAATGTTTCTATTAACTTGAGGTAATGGGGACTAAGCAGCCATGCCTTACATCATTAATACAACTTTAAACGATATAAAGAACAATCACAATAGCCAGGACACCCACCAACAGAAAACAGAGCTTTTTTTTCTCCCCTCCTGAGTACCTGGCTCCCACCAGACTTCTGCATGCTTCCGGCACACGAATCAAAGCATTACTTGCATGAGGTACACTAAATCTGCTTCAGATTATAAAAGGATACAGCCTTAGTGCTCCAGTCTGAGTCCCGATGGCCAGTATTTTCTGAACAGGATCAAATGCCAAGGCAGAAGGTTGATAAGGGAAACCATGGCGTACAGTCTAACAAGTCAGAGCATCACAGTAACGATAGGCCAAGCAGCAGACAAAAAAAAACAGAAACAAAATAATATGTTATCCAATGTTATCGCAATTAAGAAGCTACAAAGCATTTTAACAACAGAATAAGATCTGCTGTGTTACGTGAACCAATTATAAAAGATTGTTTTAGTCATAATTACCCTTTCATCCTTGATCATCAACTGACAGTCACACTTAGTGAAACTTAATTTGAATCTTATATTTCTTCTCTATAACGACTGCATCAACACAGCATTTTATTTTTCCATCTACCTCATTCTCTGAGTAACCTTACTTTCAGTTCTAACAGAGGCACTGAACTATCAAAATATGAGATGTCCTTAGAAAGTTTGGCAACAAAGCCAGACTCCTCATTAGAGCTACTACAAAGAACAGATTCAGAGCAGCCCTGCAGAGGACTTGGGGGTGTTGGGTGATGAGAAAATGAACATGAGCCAGCAGTGTGTGCTCAGAGCCCAGAAAGCCAACCATATCTTGGGCTGCATCAAAAGGAACGTGACCAGCAGAATGAGGGAGGTGATCCTGCCCCTCTACTCCATTCTCATGAGACCTCACTTGGAGTACTGTGTACAGTTCTGGTGTCTTCAACATAAAAAGGACATGGAACTGTTGGAACAAGTCCAGAGAAGGCCACAAGGATGATCAGGGGACTGGAGCACCTCCCCTATGAAGATAGGATGAGAAAGTTGGGTCTGTTTAGCCTGGAGAAGAGAAAGCTGTGTGGAGACCTCACAGCAGCCTTCCGATCTGAAGGGGGCCTATAAGGATGCTGCGGTGGGACTCTTCATTAGGGACTGTGGTGATAGGACAAGGGATAACGGCTTCAAACTTAAACAGGGAAAGTTTAGACTGGATACGAGAAGGAAATTCTTTACTGTATGGTGAGGCACTGGAATGGGTTGTCCAGGGAAGCTGTGAATGCTCCATCACTGCCAGTGTTCAAGGCCAGGTTGGACATAGCCTTGAGTGGCATAGTTTACTGTGAGGTGTCCCTGTCCATGGCGGGGGGGGGTGGAACTAGATGATTTTAAGGTTCTTTCCAACCCTAACTAATCTATGATTCTAAGGTATTAGATCTGCTTGTCTGAGAAACACTTCAATCTCAGTCCAACAGGCTGCACATCACAGTGCAACCTCCCTCAGTACAGGAAGGAAAAAACAAAACAAAACAAAAAACAACAACAGGCTAAGCTCCACAGAACCAAACTCTACCCTCCATTGCCTCTCTCTCCTCCAAACTAGACCCACAATTGACAAAACCAAAGAACATCCCACCAAACAAAGTAAAACAACCTTCAAACATGGGGTTTCTTCCTAATATGAAATTACTGGCGCACCTAACTTTTCGATTAGCCAAGACTAATTCTGAAATTGACCAAATGGTAACTCTATTACACTTCTCAGGCTGCAATTAATCAGAACTGAGAACGTAAAAGTGTCACCTATTTTATTATTTAAAGATATACAGAACATAAGCTACACAGATATTACTCCTTTGCCATTTCAAACCCTTTAGGTTAAAGCAGAGTTTTTTCAAGACCTCAAATGCATAGCAAACTTCTGATATACTTTTAATTCACTGAAGTTGCAGTCAGACCCCTCTAACTCTCGGTTTTCACAGTGAGTAAAATCTAACTGGTAACAGCTCTGCTCCTCTCCAATGTTTTTTGGGAACTTGCAAAAGTAGCAGAAACACCTGCAACACTAGACAAAACAAGGAGGCAAATCCCCAAGCAAGCTTATCTATATCAAGCTAGACCATGGGTGTATTGTAAAGATAAAAATAGTTACTGATATTCAAATCAGTTTTTACTCCTCCTGGTATAGCTGGTGGATTAATTCGCCGGATAATTTTCTGAAATGTGCGAGTACAAACCACAGTGACTATATGACACAGAAGCAAATAAAAAAAAAAACAGGAACTTTTCTTCTGTCTCTGGAGCAGATCTGCAATAGCAGTATCAGCAACTTGGCAACACACTGCAGCAAAACGACCACAAACGTCTACAGCCTTTTTCAGGCACAAAGGAACAGGATAATGTATTTCCAAATAATGCAGAGCGACAGATTCCTGTCCTTTGGGCCCATTAGCGGAGGCTGCTACTCAAACGCCGCGATAATCAGATCTGCACTACAGCTGGGTATCACTCCTTCCCCCATCCATCCCACTCTTTCTACGAAGCCTTCACGAACACTGTCAGTATTACACGCACGAAAGAGCCTGGAAGATGACAAACCTTGAAACTCTCCAGGAAAGATGACTACGGAAATCCACTAAGACCTGTGCAGCTACACCCACCCCTTCCTTCCCTTCTCCCCCCGCCCTCCCTTCCCAAATAATAAAATCAAAAAAGTAAACAGAGCAGGCTCGGCGAGGCCGGTACCGAGAGGCAAAGCCCGCAGAGCCCCCCGCGGCGGTGCACCCCCTTCCCCGGGCCGCCAGCCGGCTGGAGGCTGCAGCACTCATTCACCTTGCAGAGCTGGAAGTGCTCGGACTGGAGGGTCTCCTGGATTTCGGTCTCCCGGTTGCCCGCCTGCTGCTGCTGCGCGGCGGACGACGCCGAGGCGGCGGAGGAGACCGCCGTCAGGCCATCCAGCACTTTCCTGATGTTGAATTTCCTCATGGTCTTCGGCGACAGCGATCCGCGCTTCCCCGGCTCCGCGGGCGCGCTGTCACCGCCGCCCGCCCCGCAGGCGGCAGACGAGTCCCCGTCGGGGAGGG
>JASSUY010029909.1:25270-37868 GCA_032466535.1 Forpus xanthops
GTGCAGGGGCGGCCCGCGGCTAGGGAGCCGCGCTCTGCGCCGCGGGGCAGCGCTCCGCCTCTCCGCGGAGACGGCGGCGAGGCGTCAGTCCGGCAGCGCAGGGGCGCTCCTCATCAGTGCCCGGGGGCTCGGAGACGGAGACTGGAGCCAAGCAAACAGCAGCCGGTCAGCCCACCGGCGGCGCCTCCGCCGGTCCCACTAATCGCCGCCCGCGCTTTACCCGCCGGGGCGCACGGCTGACCCCGGGCCCAGCCGGCTCCGCCCTGGCCGCCCCTCCCGCTGCCGGGGCTCCGCGGGCTGCCTTGCCTCTCCTCGCTTCTCCGCGGAGCCTCCACGTCCCCCCGCGCAGCTCTCCTCACATCGTGGCGACCGCGGCCGCCGCTGTCATCCGCCTCTGCGTGCGTGTGCGTGCGCGCTTGTGCCTGTCCCCTCCCGCCACCGCAGTCTCTCCCCCCCTCACAGGCGCCCGCCCCGCGGCTCGGCTCAGGCACCCTCCGCCTCCTCAGAGCTGCGTACGCTGCCAGCCAGTCGCTAGCGGGGCTTCTCCCGGCTGCTGCCAGCAGCAGCTGCTGCCGCCGCCGCCGCCCGCCCCCAATACCACCATCCTCCTCCTCCTCCTCCTGCTGCTGCTGCTGCCACGGAGGGCGCCTCCCCCGCCTCACAACGCCTCACTCCCCCTTGCCTGACAACGCGGAAGCGCAGCGCCCCGGGGAGGAGCGGCGATAACGATTACCACGGCACCCTGCCTCGCAGCGGCGAGGCGAACGCGCATGTGCACTAAGAGCCTCGGCACCCGGATGTGGCACTATCCGTCGCCCCGCCCGCTGCTGCGCTGCTGGCCGCTCCGGAGCCCTGGTAGCGTGAGGGTGAGAGTGGGGCGTGAGCTGAGTGTTGGTCTCTGGCAGGGCGGAGTCAGGAGCAGGTAACGGGCGGACGCGCCGTCCCTGCGGTTGGCACGGTGCTGCAGGCCCACGGGGGCTCCCGTGAAGCCAGTCTGCCATGGAGGGAACCGCGGAAAATCAGCTGTGGAACGGAATGGGGGGGGGGGGGCAGATGATCCCCATCCCGCGGCGTCCTGGATATTGTAGCGGATGTGAGCCGGAACCGGGACAGCTCTGGCTGTTTACCGCGGCGTCGCGGTGGGACTGGCGCTGACGGGGAGCGGCGGTGGGGCAGGGGGCGACGCGGAAGGAGCATTTCCAATAGCAGTAGCAGTTATCGGAGGAGTGAGACCCTCTCGTACCCCTCTGCCGTGGTGGCTGCTCACAGCCACGAGCGGCTGGACTTCGGGCTGCCGCGGAGCGAGTCACTGCCATCTGCGAAGTCACGGTCAGCCTCCGCCGTGCGAGGCGAGCCGCTGGAGTCACCACTGGCCTTCCATTCAGTATTACAGCAGCAAAACTGATTTCAGCAGGTGGCACAAAGTTAAGCATGTCTTTCTGCTAACCACCGTCACATAGTATTCCTTGCTCTGCTTTGATTTGTCTTTTAGTACTAGATTGTGGGTTTGGATTATCTAGTCAGTGTTCAGGTAACATACTACTTTCTCGGTGTTTGTTGTATTATTGTAATTAGTATTTGCAACCTTTTCCTGAACTTTCTTTCGCCTAAAATGAACTGGAAGATCAGTCATCGCTTTTGGAGGGAAAGCTTGTAGAGATGTGATTCAAGACCTTGCCTCACATCTTCTAGCTACAGTATGGATGCTGTAGCAGTGAAAGGCTCCACAAGCATTAAAATTGTGCTTTTAATGGTGTTTCCAGCCTGGTAGCCAGGCATGCTTTATTACCACAGTAAAAGTGCATAGGGGAATCATCATCATCAAAATGCAGAAAAGTAGTTACAATACAAACGATCATCATAACCTCAAAAGCAAAAGTTCCACAAACTTTTGAGAACTGTAACTCCATGTCAATTTACAGCCATGTTGCAAGCAGGTGTATGATATATAAGTGTTTGAAAGAAACCAAGGCATTTTAGGTGTTCTTACAGAGTGACTGAGTCATGAACTTACAGATGTGTTCCCCTGTGCTACCAGGACTGTTGGACATTCTCGTCATCTTGGTAATAGGAATGCTTCCAGAGATGGCAGAATTCCTAGAAATAAAAGAATTAAATAAGGTTCAGTAAATTTCTGATATAAAAATCAACTTGAGAGAAATGTGTTAATTTTCCATGTCTTTAACTGTCCATCATATACATGCATACAAACATGCCTAGTTATAACTTTCATAGTGCAACTAATCTTGTTATTTATAGCAGTATCACAAAAAAAAAAACACAAAAAAAAAAAACAAACCACCAAAAAAAAAAAAAACCCACAAAAAAAAAAAATACACACAAAAAAAAAAAAAAAAACAAACAAAAAACAAACCTCAAAACTGAATGAAGAATTAAAGGACTTTAAAAGCACTCTTTTTTCATACTACAGCCACTATGCGCTTGGCCCTTGAATCCTTACTAGACTGTATGCTTTTGGAGGAGAGGTTGGATTTTTTTTTCTGTTTACATCAGCATCTAACACAAGGAGAACCTCATTCATTATTGCAACATTGTAGCAATATTTGGAAACTTTTAGGCAAACCATACCCACATGGTTGAGGCAACAGTTCTCTTTCCTCATACTTTCTAGTTGATGCCATTGGACAAATCAATGCTTTCTGGGGCTTCAGCTCTTCTTGTGAAAAAATTAGTGGCAGCCTTCTCTCTGAGTGGTATGTCAGTGGGAATAGTAGTAGGCCTTTTAATTTCAACAGTTCTACAGTTCAGGAGACATCCCCATTATCTCGAGCTGCTGTATTTCAGAGCTTCTCTGAGGCCTCCAGCTCTTACCCAATAACTAGATCCTGTTTGCACTCGAGACCAATACTGCTAACCTCCTTAATTCATATTGTCCACTCAGGCCTTCTGGCCTCTGATGTCTGAAGTCTCTTGCCAGTGTTTCATACGTCAGTCCAAAGCTCAAGTGTCTTGCACAGCTGTGGAAGAAGCAATTAGACACAACTAGTTTGCAGTATCTTTTAGTCCACAATGACAGAGTCCAGCTGAGATAGAGCTGACATTAGATATTCATGAGTCTCTTAGCCCCCAAAAGTACATCTTCACTGACTACACAAATCCCTGCCACAAAATGAATCCACTCAGCTTTGATCTTCTTTGTCCTCCTTTTCTTAGTGATCCTGTTTATGGCTCCTAGAAAAGGAGAAAGAGGATCACTTGCTTCTTGATCAGTATTCCACAGGTACCACACAGGCAACCAGTCTTCCTAACTGGGATTTCAGGCAATGGGGCATGCAACATTGGCCTATATACGATGTGATCCCACAGACTGTTAGTTGGTGCAGTTGTTGGATATTTTACCTCAAGACAGTAATTTTACAGGTAATTGCAGTGCAGCCATCACTGTGCTTATGGTGTGGGTTTTTTTAATTATTATCATTTCTTCTTTTTTGTGGAGTAGAAGCCACCAGACTTAGCATGAAGAGGAAAATGAATGATGGTAGTCCCACACGAGCCAGAATGAGTAAAAGCCCACCCAGTTATAATGCATGCTAATATTTGCTGCAGTAATCCCAGGACAGGGGGTAGGTAGTGAAGTGACAGGTCCACTCACAGTGATTCTCATTAGCTTTTATATAAGCCCCAGAAGTGTTACCCATTGTATCCAGAGAAGGCAGTGTACTCCAGGTGATCTGTGTACCAAAATTATTACACTGCTCAGCATGAATGAGAAAACAGCCATCAGAAGTGACCTTCAGATCTCTGCTTGGCCTCTAACTGCACTAAAGCTTTTGACAGTCAGTCCAGGCTTTGAAGGCTAACTGAAATGCTTATCTTTCCTGAGAACTTCTGAATGGTGCTTAGTCACTCACACTGCAGTCAGGACTGACTGAGCCCTAGCCAAACATTTCCTTCCCATAAATAGAAAGAAGCTGGGAAACATTTCTGAACTAATCCTGTTCAGGTTATTCTACTCAAATATATTGTACTGGGCAGTGCAACTAAAGATCCAAGTGAGTTTTGGAATCTTTCCCGGCTGCTGAGAAGCTGCTCAAGGTTTCTAGACTCTGAGCTGTTGTCAAACATCTATGATTATTTTTCCCCACAATAATCTGCATTGATGACAAATCCTGTGAAGGACTTCCAGCTACAGGTGAACTTTCTGATATTTTTGCAGTTTAATTTGAATAAGCCATAAACAGGAAGGAAATTTAGAGTATGTGTCAATTAGCTGGTGAGCTCCTAGAAAAAGCTATGCTAGTACTTGCCATAACCTCAACTGGAGATGAATTGTGTCCTCTTCATCAACTCACCCATTTCAGAAACATCCTGATTGACTATGCCTGTACTGATATGATCAGTTCCTGCATCTGGAAGCCTGTGTGGTCTTTGGCAGGCTCACAGATCATGGGCATTTTTTATTAAGGACCTGTGGAACAGCTCACACCCTGTCTATGGGTGCCACTAGACCCTATGGACATGCATGGCAGAGAGTGGGCTCCTTCAGACTACACCAAGATTCCTGCGCATTCAGCTCAGTTCAGTAAGAATAATGAAAACTGCATATGCTAGTTACTGAAGTATGAATTGGACGAGCTCTGCAACACTGATCTGTGCAACTAGTATAGATAATACACAAGTGCCTATGTAGCTGTTGTGTGTTGAGCTGGAGCACAGCAAAAGAAAGAGGCATGGCTGTAAGGAAGAATTTAAGGAATTGTTACCAGTTGGCCACTGTGGGTCTCTTGCTACTGGCCATTACTAGTGGTATGTGTCAAAAGGTGGATAGATACAGTGCACAAGGGAGAATACATAGAGCAAAAGGAAGGAATGACAGCAGCACTATGCAATGGAAATGTGAGACATGTCAAAGAGATTGTACAGCATCCTCCTTAGTAACTCACATCCTCCTTAGTAATTCACTGTTTGCATCTTTGTCCCACCGCTGTCATCTTGAACCAAACAAAGGTAGTGTCAGCTATTAAACTGCACACAAAAATTTACCTTATCTAATGAAAATATCTGTTTCTTTTTATCTATTGAGCTATTAATATATTCTCATCTTCACTGATGACACACAATCCCTTCAAAAAATATTGTACTTTAGCATCCATCTTTTTTCATGAGATAGAAGCTCTTTAAACAAAAAATAAGTAGCACCAAATAAATATTTAAGAAAGTTAACACCACATCTTTTGCTTTCAAATTTACTTTCATTATTTGCAGCTCTATCTTTAGTTCCTAAGGCTAGATCATCTTAGCAGCATAGTCTGACCGATACAGCTCTAGCCAATCCTTTCTTTTTATCACTGTCTGAAGGAGTAATTTATTTTTCTACTTATCCAAATCTTTGGCCAGTGCAGGCACTTAATTAATTTTGGTTTTATGCTGTACTAAAAATGCACAGTTCTCTTTTGTTCCTGCAGTCTGTCAGTTTCTTCTACTTTCTATATTGCATTTTACTTGAGCTTGAACCAGCCCTGCGTTAAGAATAGAGGTATGTCAACCATAGCCTCTACCATAGTCTACCCTATGGTATCCTATTCAACTCTACCCTGCTCTGCTCTCCAGCTTCACCCTTTTAGTTACTATAGCTTCTTCAGTTGTACCCTTAAAAGTAATCTCTTGTGCAATCAAAACAGGCAATTTTAGTGGCAGAGTATTTCCTTTTTTTGTGCATGATTTTCTACAGTATAGTGCATAACCACTCCCAGGAGCAGGGTTCACAAGTCAGAATGCTCTCTTTCTAAGTAGATACTCTCTAAGCTGCAGAAATCATCTCCTTCTGCCACCTACTTTCCTTGTGTGTTTGTGAAAAATAAATCAATAGAGGACAGATTCTCTTTCCATGACATTTTTCTCTAGATAGTGTCTGTGCATTAGGTGGAAGGTGGGGAGTCTCAAAATTCCCATTTTTTTGTCATGAATAAACACCACCATGACCAGGCCGCCTCAGAAAGAGCTGTTTCGAAGTACAGTGCATAGGCTCCTAAAATACACATCTGTTACACACTGAATCTGATCCCTTGTCAATTTCTTCCATTTCTAACTATATTTTTCATGGATACTTTTTAATTTTTTTTTTAGTCTGTATGAATTAATCTCATAATGTTTGTCTCTCACTTGGACTGAACTTGGGGTTTTCAGACTATAGATTTATAAGGAAATCATTACTTATGCTAGTGGATTGTAATGATTTGCAGGAGGAGCATGTAATATATACATTCAACATATAAGTTTACTTAATGTGTTGTGGTTGTTCTTTTGATGCCAAAGCAAAATTACAAATAATAATAGTAAGGAATTTCTAATTTTAGCTCGATCTATGCCATCACTTCAACATGTAATTAACCTTGTGTTTCCTTCAATGCAATCTGTGTACCTTCTTAACAGTATATATAATCTTAAACTACATTAGGAGATGACATGGTTTACTTAACTAGTAGTAAGACGTACTCACATTCAGTACAAAATTTGCATCACTATTTGCCTTGTATTGTTTCTACAGTTTGATCTGTTCAGATGGATACTTGAGACATCTTACTGCAAAATCATAAACACAGAATAACATAAACACTGAGGTGAGAAGGGATATCTGGTGGATATCTGGTCCAATGGTCTACTGAGTCATCAACTGAATCTAACTTCAAAGTCAGATTATGTTGCTCGGGGTCATGTCTAATATTTGAACATCTCTAAAGGTGGAGATTCTGTAACCGTTACTACAAAACTACAGTTTCACATCCCATGTACTGATTTTCTGTTTTCTCATTTTACACTAATAATAGGCCTAAGGAGGGATTTAAACTTCATACATAGAATGCTACAAGGTTAGGCTTTTATCCATCTAGAAAAATATGGGCTGATACTTCACCGAATAATGAATATTGTTTCATATGTATGAAACATTTTATGGTGTTCTGTCAAGTATAATACAAGTGCTTCTTATTACAGTTCCACTCTAAGTAGTCTAAGAACTGTGTAACAAAGTAAATATGAAATATAATCTGTCTCCATTAAAAGGCAGCAAAATATTACAATTGATATCAACATAAGCTTTATAAAGTAGCCGAATTAAGATGAAGTATGTCTGCCAAGTGAAGAAGTATTTTCTTGGACTAAATGAATTAAAGCTAAAATATGATGGACAAAACTAATTTATCCATTCTTAAAACATAATTATAGTGCTACAATTAAAAAAAAAATGTCTTTCAAATATAGTGATCTGTTTATATACAGCATTTTGTATGAAGTGCAGCCTTTCAGACAGGATCTTTCATCAGTGAGTCATTTTAAGTCATTTTAAGACTGCCCACTGCAAGAAAAATAAAAAAGCTCACATTTTATACTGTCATTGTAATTACAGTGCATTACTTGGAAGGGGATTCCTATTGTACCGTAGTTTAACAATATAGACATACTCATTTAAACTACAGAAACATTAGGCCTTTGTTAAAAATGACTACTATTTAGCCATCGTTTTTTTCTTACTTTAAATTAAAAGCAGTGAATTACTTAAACTGCAAGACTAAGCGCATGAGCAATCAAATGGACAATTCCTTTAATGATGTTGAAGCTAGAAGATCCAAAATGCATCCATGCATCATTTTATTTTAGGCTTTTTGGTTTTGAGGTTTGCTGGGTTTTTTTCTTTTTTGATTGTTTGGGGTTTGTTGTTGTTTTGTGTTTGTTTTTTTTTTTTTGTTTTGGTTTTGGTTCTTTTTTTTTTTTGGGGGGGTGTTATTTATTTTCATTCATGTTATCATTTTTCTGTGAATATAAACCCTTCTTGTAACACCAGTTCAGAAGTAGTAATACCAGATACATATTTAAATTTTCTCATTAGCTCATTTGTATGAGAAAGATTAAAAGATCTCCCATAAAAGCACAAGTATTCTCTATGGTTTTAACTTCATTCCAAGCATGGCAAACAGTACCTCATTCTTCATCCTTCCCCCACCATTCCAACCAGTGAAATGCAAGGACAGCTGAGACTTCCCAGAGAAAAGAGTAGTGCCCTCCAATTTATGAACATTATAATTTGAAATTAACAAGCTAAAGAATTGTTTCAGAGAAAGTAAATGGGTGACAGGGCAAATGGATAGGAGAAGCCTAACATGTGCAAGACAGATTCCAGTTTATTAAAGTCAATAAGCCTGACAATTCTTACTTCTCATTGGAAATTGTATTGGATTCTGTCCCAAACCTCTAGTCACTGAGCTTCTTGAGCAGGCATTAGCTCCCGTTGGTGACTTACTTAATCTAAAACTTTCTGAAACCCTAATTGAGGCAATTGAACTTTGGCATGTAGCAATGGATTGAATTAAAGCCTAAAGGAAATTGTAAGCCTTAATCAGATCACCTCAGCAAGCCCTACAGACCATGGCATTGTCCTGACTGTAATTCAGACATATTGCTGGGATTAGATTCAGCAACTTGATGTCGTAACATGGTTTTGAGCTTTACTTCAGACAAGGTGTGTAAGGAGTCATTAATATCTGCTCCTTTGAATCTGTGAGCCACCATCCTTTCTGCCATAGCACCAGAATTAGAGCTGGTTACAGTACCAATTAGGAATAGCCACTGTTTACTAATTATACCTATATTTTGTAGTGCATTACGTTGTAGATGCTCAGGCAAAAAAATCACTTCCTGAGAAACAGGGAGAGAAAGACTTTTGGAGCAGAAGCCCACCTTTTTAGGCAAGACAGATTAATGGGGAAGAAAGATTATCTTAGTTTTAGCAAATGGAAGTTGAGACATACACACAAGTAAAGCTGTACTGGTTTAGCTGTGCAAGTGTCTGGTACAATTTGTACTGCTTCTTACAGCTACGCCTAAATTACAATCTGCAGTGGAAGCTGTTTAATTTGCATTAGATTTACATCTTTCCCCTTACCCATAAGGCAAATAGCTGTCCTGTAACAATGTTGAGGCGTGTCTGGAGGTCTGGTGGAGGCTGCAGGCGCAGCCTGAGCGTACCCACAGCTCTGCCCCCTGCTAGGTTGAGGAAATCTGTTATCCTCTTCTCGTTCCCCAGCCAGCCCCCCTCTGTCCTTTTTCTCAGCACACAGTGTGCTGCTTCTCCGGAGGCTGAGCTGTCCTTAGTTACACAGTGAAGTCTTTTAAGGCAATAACAGCAGCTATGCTTCTGAATAGCACTTAAGCCTAACCAGTAAATACTAAACTCTGAGCCATGAAAGTTTCATTGTAAAGGCAGTTCAACACACATTCTGTCAGGGCTCTGTGAGGGCCACTGTCTCCCTGGATTGTTGGTTGCCCATAGGGCTGGGACAGGGACACTGGCAGCCAGGTGCCACCCCCATCCAGAAGCAGGCAATCAGGAGCACCAGGAGAGCACTAGGGCAGTGCCAGTCCAGCACCAGTTCCAGCAGTTCCCAGTTCCAGCACCAGGAATCTTGCTGGGAATGAGATGAGGCTGGGCTGAGATGTGGAGCTGTGACAAGGCAGGGCTGTGGGGAGCTGGATGCTGGTACTGCTGCTGCATCTCTGGGGCAGGGATCGATGGCCCCAAGGTTTGCATGGGGTCCTGGGCTATGGGGAGGCCTGAAAGGTCAGGCAGGGACAGTCAGGGCTGGTGGTGCCTCTAGGACCCTGACATTTTCATGCCAACATCGAAAGTGGGAATTCTTATTGGAAAGGCAATTTTAATTCATGTCCCATGGAAATCTTTCTTTTTATCCATGCCATGACTATATTTGTCTACAAGTTCAGCAAAAGCAAAAATTTTTAAGGAGAAAACTGTATCTCATAAATAAACTTTATATCAAATGTGAGTTATTCCCTTGCTGTATATTTAGTGTGGACATGCATTCATTTTCCTGGAATGATTTGAGGGAAAAAATGGATAAAGTTGATTCATTCTCAAATTTAAAATTGGAAACCCTGGTAATAGTTATTTAGTTTGAGTGATATTATTAAAGCTGTTCATTTTGTTTCACTTAATGTGAAAATGAGTTTAGGATTTATATCGTGCAATGTCACTTACTTCATATCGCAGAATTACATTGAAATATCTGGTGACTCTCAGTCTTCCAATTCCCAAGCAAGAGTGTCCATTTTTTTGGAGAGAGCTGATTTAAGGAATAAATAAAGCCTGAGTTTCTCTGATCTGTGTCACTCACACTGTCTCACTTGTTATGTCTTTTCATTTCAATGCATGTTTTTTTTGCCACTAAAATAGATTTCTCCTGTTTATTTCTAACACTACATAGTGACTTCATAAGTGGCAAATGAAAGGAAACAGTACTCGTAATGAGTCATCACAAATATGTGCAAACAAGCGGTTTTCTTTTATTTGCTGTTTGTTATTCACTGTAAGCCTAACATGGGTTTGGAGAACTATCTCTGTGTATCTTAAAATTAAATAAATGCTGCATTTTAGGCAGTGATTATGAAATACGTCCAAGATCCATTTTGCTATTCTTGTTCTGTTGTCTCCAGTCTTACCAGAAATAGTGTGTAGTCCCTAGCACTAGCTTTCAGTGTAGATTATTTCCTTGAAATTGAGCAAATCTGTCAGGGATTATCAATGGCTAGACCGGACATGAGTCACTTACATTTTCACCACTTACATGTTCCTCAATTCCTAACTAAGTATTTAGGAATTATCCACATATTAGATGCTATGTCCATGTCTACTGACTTTCTCCTGGCTACTCCATTCAGATTTGGAGTAACTCTGTAGATATTCTGTATTCTAGGAGTCCCCTAGGCCCGCATACCAGGAGCAACCACATACTTAGAAAACTAGTGAGGCTGCTCTGTCTTTTGTTAAGTGCTTTTGACATTCTTTTGTCTATCTTACTGACCCTGCACTAAACAGTTTTTTAAACCCAAGACTTTAAGCCATTGAATAGTATTTTCAAGGAATTATTCTCATATAAGCAAAATTTGTTAAAATATATCTCTAACAGCTGAATTCATAACACCTATGACTTTGGAGCTTTCAGGTGTGGACAAATGTATTGAAAAGGCATCTTTCAAGAAAAAGAACCCAAAAATGTTGTTTATACAACAATAAAATTTCAGAAAAGATTCTGCTTTTTTTTTTCATAAACCCTGAAATAAAGATTGTAATCTACCACAGCCTAATATTTAATTTTTGAAGTAATTATGTGCACTGGCAGTGTTTGTGAAATGAACATATTACTTGGAAAAGTTAGGATACTCCACCCTCCCCAGTCAGAACAAGCTGGACATTTCTTCTGTATAATACAAAGTATGGAAATGGGTAAAAAGCAATGTGACCTGGAGGTCAGTGATTTCCATTTCCACTGGATTAACTGAGAAATCCATCCCAAGACAGTAGGTGCTTTGATGGAAGTCTTTTCCTTCAACTCCGGCTTCCTTGAATGTGGAATTGTGAGTATAAGTTCTTCAACTGACCTCAGGTGCCACAGTATCACATGAGTGAGAACTAAGGAAAGGACAGTTAGATGCCCCTTCCCCATATTTTTGTGCATTTTCCTGTTAGTCTTGTTTTAGTCAACACTCATGTCCCTCAACTGTTCCTTTTATTGCTCTAATGTAAAAGTATATGTGATACTTTGAAATCCAAGGGAAAAGGATTTAAAAATTACTTTCAGTTTTATGAAAATGTTTGAATCAGAAAAGATTTCCTGAGGTAATTAACTGTGCAAATTTGCATAAAATCTGAGAATTTTCCAGTAATGGGGTAACAAAAGATAACAAAAATATTTGCTTGCTACACTACCAGGTGCCAGATAATCTGTCTTCCTCACAGAACATTAAGTTATTCACACATCAGACACAGTTCCCAGTGTGAGCTCATGCTACCAGCACTACAAGTAGCGTACTTGAATTCCTTCCCTTTTCCCTCTCCACAGAAACACAAGCTCCAATTTTATTTAATCTTCTTTCTCGGTGTCATAAAGATTTCTCTCTTCAAGCATGTGTTCCTTTCTCAATCCTCATCCCATAACAACTAATGCAACATCTCTCTGTCTTCTTTAAACTCCTTTCCTACATTTTTTTCATTAAACACAGCAATACAAGTTATCATCCTTGGCAATCATTTACCATTTTATCATTCTTTTTACCCTTACTTACTCTTCATCTAGTATTATCTCAACTTCAAGAATTTGTCAGTGTTTTCAAGTTCTATAAGATCTCCTTCCTCTTTACACACCTAAATTAATTTCTGATACTTGTATTCCTAACTCTTATTATTTATTATTTTCTTCCATGCTGCCCTCTATGCATATACATAAGCGTCATGGTTTAAGCCATAAATTGTGCAGCCTGCTCACCCACTCCCCCCTCTTTCTTCCCCCCAGCTCTCGGGGGGATGGGGAGGAGAATCGAAAGAATGCATTTCCCACAGGTCGAGATAAGAACAGTTTAGTAACTAAGGTATAACATAAATCAGTACTGCTACCACCAATAATAATACAAGAGAATACAACCACTCACCACCTGATACCAAGCCTGACCCAGCAGTGAAACTCCCACCTTCTGGGCCTCTGCCCTCCGTTTTCCATCCTGAGCATGACATGCTGTGGTGTGGAATACCTCTTTGGTCAGTTTGGGTCAGGTGTCCTGTCTCTGCTTCCTC
>JASSUY010029910.1:0-19908 GCA_032466535.1 Forpus xanthops
TCAAATTGATGTCTCTCCAATTTATATATAAGAATGACATATGGGACAGTGTCAAACGCTTTACACAAATCCAGGTAGATGACATCAACTGCTCTACCCCTGTCCATCAGTTCCATAGCCCCATCATAGAAGGTCACCAAATCGATCAGGCAGGGTTTCCCCCTAGTGAAACCATGCTGGCTGTTACCAAGCACCTTGTTGTTTTTCATGTGCCTTAGCATGCCTTCCAGGACAATCTGCTCCAAGATTTTGGCAGTCACAGAGGTGTGACTAACTGGTCTGAAATTCCCTGGGTTATGCATTTTCCCCTTCTTGAAAATGGGGTTTATATTTCCTTTTTTGCAGTGGTTGGGAACTTCACCTGACAGCCATGATTTTTCAAATATGATGGACAGTGACTTAGCAATTTAATTCACCAGCTCCTTCAGGACCTGCAGATGGATTTCATCAGGTCCCATGGACTTGTATAAGTTCAGGTTCTTAAGATGGTGTCGAAGCAGATCCTCTCCTACAGTGGACTTAGGGTCTTCATTCTCACTGTCACTGTATCTGCCTTCCAAGACTTAGTTGGTGTGGTCAGAGCGTTTGGCAGAAAAGGCTGAGGCAAAGAAGTCATTAAGAAACTCAGCCTTCTCCAGATAGTTTTGGAGGGGGCCTACATTGTCCCTAATCTTTTATTCATTACGTACCTATAGAATCCCTTCCTGTTATCTTTGATTTATTTTTATCTTTGTTATATTTGATTTTTATTTTATTGTAATCTAATGTTTTTCAGAGTCCTAGCTTTTCCTCTTTTCCCTCCTGTCACAGCAATGAGAATGTTATTTCAGTATTTTCTAATTTACTTTTTCATCTGCCCTTCTCTCTACAGTCTTTATAGATCAGATCAGCTTTGGTGATGCATAAGTTGTGTCTTTATTAACTACTTTAAGAAATGCATAAACGTACTATCAAAATGACAGGTTGAATTCTGTTCTTAATGTTGTTTATAGCATTGTATCCACCATCAGTAACTTCTGTTTTATAACCTGCCTGAAGTTGCTGTGTATTTTTATATACTAGATAAGTAAACTAGACATCCATCAAACTTATACCTATTTTTAAGGAGAATACATACTATTATAAAATTATGTTAACAAATTAAAGCATTTTAAGCATGTTTGGCAATCACGTAAAAACATCTCATTATGAGGAATATATGCATTTCAATAGATATAATTGGAACTTTCTACAGTCCACAGTGTTCAAGAAGAATAATATTAAAAGATTTTGCTCCAATTTAAATATTTCTAGTTGTGTTTTAATGGTTGGCAAAAACATGACATAGTGACTTTAAATGAATGCTGTAAAAATAGCTTGTAAGTTACTACATATTTCATATTAATATAGATTTTTTTAGTTTGTTTTGTCTTTTTTCATTTCGTTGCAAGTAGAACTTTCAAGTAAAACACTGTCACTTGCATAGTTTATACAAGCAATATTTCTCCATTTTTGGCTTTGTGTAAAAATTTGCAAACCAGTCAGGTACTGATGGCAGTAGATGCATTCGGGAAAAAGCCCTGTCAATAATGCCACAAAATATTATTTCCTTATGTGTTCTGAGGTTTTGAAATTCAGCCTTCCAAATATGTTAAGAGTCAGTATGGAATAGAAATATCTGGGTTCTCATACTGAAAAATTCAAAATATGCAGTTAAATAACAGCTGCCTTTAGCTAGATGAATTCATTTGAATAAGTTCTTTCTCAGATCCAGTAATTCCCAAGTGGAGTTTTTGCTCTGTTTGATTTATGATAGATTTAGTGAAAAGATGGGAACAGCTTAAGAAATTCTGTCTTCTTTTTTCTAATAAATTTCCTTGTTCACTGCTCGACAAGATTGATTAATTTCTGTTGATCATCACTGTTTTCAAACAGGAGGTCTGTCTTCACCTTCTGACAAATAGATAAGAGCTATGAAGGAGGATGGTTCAAAGCTGCTGCTTTGAGTTGGGGGAGAGGAAGATTAGACTGAACAAACCCAAAGTTTAGATTCTCATTATAGGAAGCAGTAACTGCACTTTTCAATACATAAGGCATACAGCAAGCAGATTGAAAGTGACCTTAGTGGTTACTTCTATTTGCAGATTTCATTTACCTCACAGGCTTTCTTTCTACAGAAAAAAAAAGGATGGGAAGGGACTGCTAAATATGAAGAGAAAGGCATTAACTTCCCTCAAAGTCACCAGACTGGAAAAGAAGTAATTTTGCCTGAATCCATCCTGCTTTGCTAAGTCAAATGGCTTGAAAAAGTACATTGTACTCTGACGTTTTCCTGTTCTAATTTATTCAATTGACATTGGAAATATAATAAGGAAACCAGTCAAGGATGCCTTGCTTTGTAAACAGTGCTATAACAAAGTTAAAGATTTAGAATTAGAAGGTAGTGCAGTGGTTTTGTGTCTCAATTAACAGGTGCAGTTCAAAAAAAACAGATTTCAGTCTTTATTAGATATAGGAAGAACTGAATTTGTGATAGTTTAAAGGATTTCTCTAAATTGCTCCAGGTGAAAAGCTGTGTTCTAAATTTAATATAATAAAAACCTGATTTTCAGATATAACTCAGTCGAGATTTGTCATAAATGTAGGATATTTTGTGTGTGAAGTTAAATCAAGGTCAAACCTCTCCCATTTCCTCCCCTTGTTGTATCTTTTCAGAAAGAGGTTTTTTTTTTTTTGTTGGGGCAGATGGCTCCTTAACTGCAAGGCTAATGCAGCTCCAGGTCACAAGGGGAACAATTTTTGAAGGAAAAAACCTCCAAACAGATGGTGAGCGTTTAAACTAAAAAATGTTTTCAAGCAACCTGATGTGTCTGCAGGACATCAATAAAGAAAGGTACATACAGTTGGGGCTGGCCTTACTCCTCCTAGTGGGGAGGAAGTGGTTTGTACAATGGTTCATGAATTACCATCCCTCCCTCCTTTACGGTAGTGTGCAACTGCAGGTGTGGCTTGTGCAGCTTTAGTAGCCGCAAAAACTACCTGAAGGAAAAATTCTTTTCTTCTAAAGCTAATGCAACCTAGTTTTCAGGTGCTGTCCAGATAAAGAATATTTTCCCTTTGATGTTTTTAATTACACATAGTTAAAGAAATGCTTTCAAACTCCTTAATCGTAAGAATTCCTGCTTAAGTATCTAAAAATTGTTTGCCTTTGATGAATGCAAATATGATAAAACACTTAAAAGTATGCTAGCATTCAGAACTGCCATAAACTTAAATACTGTTTGCAGTGAATATGAATAATTTTTAATATACGTAAATCTATAATGTGCTTTTAAAAAGGTGACCTCCATATAGTCTCCACATAATAGTTTAACTGTATTCTGCATCCCCACACTTGTTCGTACAAGTGACAGAATTTACACAATTAAATCCATTTACTCCAGTACAGTACTGTGAGAATTCTGTATCAAAACAACTACTTCATATCCATTATTTATAACTACTTTTTTGCTTTTTCTGTATTTGTGCTGTGTCATAAAGAAACTCAAAATGTATCTCCATGTGCACATAATTAAACACTGAAATAAAATCTCATTGTTAAAAATGCTTTGCTTTTCTATTTTTCTTCTCCTGCTAGTGACAGATGCCCTGGATTGTTTTTCTTGTTTTCCAGCTCTGGTTGAGAGAAGTGTCTTTGCCCAAAATTTAACTTTTTTCTTTCTGACAGTATTTCTAGGTTAATGAAAAATAAATGTTCAGAAAGCAGCCCTCACAAAAGAGTAAATCCTCTCAGCGTAAGCAAAATAGTTGCCAATAACTTGTCAGGATATTTTTTTTAACCTGCAACTCCAATAATCAGTTATGAGGGAACAATTTTAAATGGATTTAATGTTTTTTCTTGAAACTATAGAAATTAGTACCTTCATCTCCACAAGTGTCAAAACATAAATTTGTGTCAAGAACATATGCTTTCAGTACTTAAAACAAGCTTGTTTTTGTGTTGCTGCTCTGCCTTGTTAGTTCTTACACTTCGATTGTCTGGAAAGGTTGCCCCTCTCTACTACACAAAAAAAGGGCCAGGCATAATTTCACTGCTGATTGAATGCGTGTAGCGAACAGTCATTCCTGGCAGAGAAAGGCTGAGCCTCCTGCCATTGTTCTCTTGACAAATAGTGAGTGTCCTCCCTTTCCACTGTCTGACCTTGACTAATTGTGTAGAATTGGTGCAGCTGTCCCTGTCTCATTCAGCGCTGCAACACAAGGGCATGTACGAAACTTTAAGCTGCTATCATAAAACTCCAGTTTGAGGACTTCATCACAATGCGCAGTGCTCACTTCTTTTGCTGTATGCTGTACAGTTTGTTGTCATTTACTTCCTCCGATAGCATGTTTTATAGCCACGCTGTGTTTTCTTCTCAATTGCTGTTGTATATATTTCAGAAGTTTGTAGAGACAGTATTTCTGAAGTTGCTAGATAAAAGTCACATGGAAAAATACCAAACTGTCCATTCAAAAAATTATATGTGAAATTAATCTTATCTAGAAAGTGAGTGGAAAAGTATGTTTGCACTTTTCTTCTTCCCTATTACTGGCACAATCTTTTGTTGGAAATTCTTTTGGCAGAAACCATCAGTATATTAAATTGGAAACTGAAGAATATAATGAGGAAAAAAAGTACCATGTGCATGTTAATATAGGGATATAATTTTCTGGTGTTGCTTTTAAATATTAAGCCTAACTGAATATTTTTTTAGCATATGCAATAATGCAAGCAAAATATTTTCTTGTACAAGTAATTTTTCATACAAGAGGTATTGATTTAGTACATGCTAATAATAATGCAATAAATAGGTAATGTAACCTGGAAATTTTACTAGAAAGCTCCTGAGAATTTTTATTCTTTTATTTGCTTAATTAAGGTGAAAATTTGCCTTGTGAAGAAGGAAAATTCAGTGTGCCTTTTAAGTCATGCTTAGCTTTTAATATTAGGGTTAAATGGACTTAGATTCCATTCATATAGAAAGCTATTGGCTTGCTTTATTTAAGGTTGAATGTAGTTCAGTAATGTTCAGTTTGTCATCTACTGTGTCTTTCAGTCACGCTGCTTCTCAGCAACAGATTCTTTTGACAGAATAAGCTGATTCCTATAAAAGCATAATACAAAAGTGAAGAGCCTTGTTTGTCTGCCCAACCTATATTGTAAGTCTTTCCAGAATAAAAAGAACTTCTGGGTCCTTGAATTGTGTTCCTGCCAATAGGATAAGTGTTTAAGTTAAGCACATGGAATAAATTAAGAAAATAAAATAAAACCTCTCCAAGAAGTATATGCAGAAACACAGGTTTCAGATCAGGTGGGAATATACTTACTGAAGGAAAGACAAGTAGCAGATGAATGTTCAGAAGTGAGAATTTGGTGGCTTATATTGACCTGGGCATATCTAAGTCAGACAAGGCTGGCAATATAACACTTTATCCCATGGAATATTTTCCTTCTGTTGGATCTGCTCCAAGGAGTGTGACTTGCTGCAGTGGGTAGGAGGCTTAAATGACTAGGTTCATGAGGTCTTTCTCCCAGAGGTACTCTTCCACTATTACCCGTGTTAACAGGCAAGTTAGGTGTTCTGCTTGGCATGTTGTTTACTGCAAGAAAAGACTGGTAACATATGGCCTGAAGTACTGCAGGCAGACACTTAAAATATGATTGTTCTGTGTTTCTGATATTGCAATATGGTAGCAAATGGAGGTCTCTTTTAATGAACTCCCTCCTGTCCCTGCTACTCAGACCTGTGGTAGGAAAACATTTATCACCAGCCTATGATCTGTTTGAAACATTTCCAATGATATTAAAATTTAGGAAATGTGCTTGTTGGCTAAAACTACCAGTTCCCATAGCCTGAATGAGACCTGGTAGCCTCCCAACAGTACTGCGCAGCTGTGTTCTGTGAGTCCCTTGGTTTAACTTGAAGACACATGATGCCTACTTCAGCAAGTCTTGATCATGATTTGCTTAGAAACATTGGACCAGATGACCCTTGAGTTTCCTTCCAACTTGGTATTCTATGATCATTCCCTCTCACCCTATAAGAGCTTTCAAGGTAGACCTTGATCTCTCTCTAACTTATCGTGTAATGGAGATAACAACTTTGCTGTTATCAACAATCTGATGGCCTATATTTGACTTCTGAAAATTATTAGTTCTTATTCAAAACTTGGAGCAAGCCATATTGAGAAGACATTGCCATATGTTGAAGTTTGTAGTCACATTTTAATAGCTCATATGTAGAAAACAAACTTTGCTTTGCATAATAGCAACAAAGTAAAATAAATATAAAGAGAATTTTTATTAATGATTATCTATAGTATCCCTTAAGAGCAGTCAGAACATCAGTGCCCTTGTGTAGCTGTACTGCTGGGGGTGAACTGAGAAATGAACCCCACCTTCTTGGACTCCCACCAATTTCCTAATAAGCAGATGAACAGCGTGGCCCTGGTTGTGGATCCATGCTACAGAGTCCTTCAGAAACAGTGCCAGTTTAAGTCCTACTTGAAACTGCAGGTTTTTGGTTTTGCATGGCAGTGTGCTGCCTTCCTGCTTGTGCCAGCACAGATGTTGCAGGCAGTGAGCTGGCTCAGAGACATACCAGAAGCTAGTCAGTGGGGCTTATGCTTATTCTTCTCCCTTTTTATAGGGACTTAAAAAAGATAAAAGGCTGGAATATGCTCAAAGACAAGGGATATTTTCAATCCTGGTCACACTGACAGTCTCACAGTTGCAAAGGAACTGCTGGGGCATGTGAGTATGTTGCATGTGGATAGTAATTGGAAGGTGTTTTGAAGAAGAAATCTTTAATCTCTCTGTTGCCAAGCACTTTGTTCTGTGGAAATTCACACAGTGGATATTTTTAACTGTTGGTGTTTTAGATATTCTATTGTGAGGTAGATGATTATATGATTAGTGAGACGCCACCCTCCTGCTGCCTGTCTTCAAGTCCTGTGTGGATCTTGATTTCAGTCATAGAGAAACAAGCTTATTCTCTTAAGCGGGTGCGAAGAGATGAAACAGAGACCCTGCGAGGGATTTTTTGCCTTTGCCATTTCTGCCTGCTCAGCAGCAAGCTAACATGTGGGAGAAACAAGGAAACAGAGTGAGAGTATTTCAGGGTTGTGTTTAGCTATGCCTTTGCACCCTTCTCATCTGTGTCTTGCAGCATAGCACTGGCTGACTGGTATCTGATTAAGGCTGTCCTGCTTCTCTTCATGACAATCTTAGAGATGTAAACTATCAAATGGTTTTTGTAGCTTGTGGCATCCTTGAGATACCTCTTTCTTTTCTCTTCCATAGAGCATATGGAAACTTAAGAGAAGTAGTGCTTCCAAGAAAACTTGCAGATCTAAAATTAGTGGGACAAGAACACAGAGGAAGAGGCAGGGTAGTAGCTATCTTATTCAAGAGAAGATGGGATAGGGCTTGCTTTCCAATGTGTGCCGGTATGATTGCTCTTTCTCCAGTGATTTTTCTGCTCCTTTTCCCTTGGGTATCTACTCACCAGTTCTGTTCATTCCTTCCTTTTCTGATTTCCTCCCCCCGCCCTGGTCAGAAGGGTCAGCAAGTCCTGTTTCAGATTCTCTAAATTCTGCCTGCCACAGGAGGGGAGAGAGAGTCACTAGAGACCTAAATTGGAGCAGCAGTGAATGAAGGCTGTGGGCAACAGTAGAACAGCTGCCACAATATAAATAAAAAAGTTCTTTTTTTTTTTTTCTTTTTTTTTTTTAAATAAAGCCAATTTAAATACAGGTTTTCTATGTTGTGACTCAGAGAAGCTTGTTTATTGTAGTAGTTGCTAACCTGCTTCTATTTCTGTGTGCCTGGCGTCACTCCTTGGAAGCAGGGCTTCAATCTTTGCGTAGCAGGGCTTCACACAGGCTCCCCAAACTCTCTAGTTACGCTTGGAAGCACTGGTGGACAATATTCCACAGCTAAATTCTGATTCATCCTCAGTTGGTTGAATACCTCTCCTGAATGCTGTCTGTTGTATGTCATCTTTATGTTTGAAAGTAAACCCAGCCAAAATGGAGCACAGTATTTGTAAACTGGAGAGCTTATTTTTTTATTTAGGAATGAGCACTTCCATTAATTAATTAGGCTCTGAATTAGATAACAGGTTTTGTGAGCTTATTATGAAGCTGGGTACGTCTAAACTCTTCTATCCTAAGTGGTTTAGAGCAGCTTTATTTATCAAGTGAATGCAAAAATTAGGAAGATAACATTTATTCTGTGGCATTATACTGCCTGCAGTATTTATGTCATCCCATGCACAAAGACAGATATGCATACAAAAGTATGGATAACGTGCAAAGGATTACAAGACAGCTAGCTAAAGTCTGATTTTCATATGTTCAGGCACATGACAGGACATGACTTAAGTACAATGAATGTTCCCCAAAATCCTATTCACCATATTAACTAGAAATTAAAATAAAGACTTGCCTTTGCTTTCAAATAGAAGAGGGATTGGCATATTTAGATTTGACGCTTTTATGTTCTTTTCAGGAAAACAAAATACCAAACAGGGTTGGAGTGCAATTTTCTGAGTACGAAGACAGTACTGCTCAGAGACAGAAGACAAATTATTATGTGTCTGATTTCTGCAAATCTTGCTTCACAGGACTTGGAGAAGCCAAATGCCAAGGAAGACATGCAAGGGTTAATACAATTTCCATTCCAGCAAGTTTTGCTTGCCATTATTTTCTTTTTCTTTTCTCCCTTTTAACTGATTCATAGCATAAAATCTTCCTGGACACCTAATTATCAAGCCAGCTCACAGTCACAGCTGTCTGCTTGGAGAACCCATTAGATGCAGCAGTTGAAGCCTCCATAATTCCCCAAACTTCCCGGTTGTGAATATTAAGAAAAGATTTTTACATGTCATATGCAATTCGGAGGTGGTGTGAATGGCGCTGGAAATGACGAGCTCTGAATGCTTGTCCATCACTCCATTCACTGGTTACAGGTGGTCTCATTTTCCACTTTCAGATATCGGCTAGCTATGACAGCAGGCACTTAATTTGCATGTTCGACAGACAACAAACGGCCCTGTGCATGTCAAAATAGGTGGTGATGCGTGACAGTTACTACACAATACTGTCTCCTCTTTGCTTGACCTTTGACCTCCCTGCATGTCTTCTTTCACAATCAGAAAAAAATGCACTTTTAGGCTTTGGAATAAATTTGATACCAAATTGATTATTTTCTTTTCTTCTTTTTATTCTTCTCTTTCCTCCTCTCCCACTTTTAAAGTGTGCATGCACCCAGGCTTTCATCTGGATGGCTACAAAACTCTGCTAGAAGAGTCTCATAAAATTTAAAAATACGTAAGCAGCAAGGACAGGAAGCAGCCTTGTTAAAATTCATCGCAGTTAAATTGCTTGAAAGCTCTTTGTAAATGCAAATGTAACCTTTAAAAGAGACCTTAAGTTGGGTTAATATCTGTTAAAAATAAAATCAAGTTTAAATAAAAAAATATCTTGAAAGTGCTTTACATTCATATTTCCTCAGGCTATATATCCATCTCTATATGTGCAAGTTGAGTAGTTTAGTACACATTTCATCCAGACATTCCTCCAGTGTTTTTATGTCTGCTGTGACTTGTACTAATGCTTAGTTACAAGAATCAGTCTTTCAGCATAATTAGAAGCACACCTAAAGTTTTCAGTTTTATATAAGTCAAATGCTGAGAAGTGATAAAGGCACAAAAATGTTTGAATGATGGCAGCTCTGTCCAGTTTATTGGGTTATTCAGCGTTTGATTCCAGGGAATTGCAGCTTCTTGTGTGTGCTGCCTCCTGGTTAAATCATATCAAAGGGAAAACTTACACAAACTGGATTCAAGCTCAATTCAGCATTGCAGAGTTCACCCAAGCACCTGAATTTTAATTCCAAAGATACACGTTCCCCCTTGTCTAACCAAGAATGACCATAATCCTCTCACAGATCTTATCTGAGCTACAGCTCTTGTTTTAATTAAGAATTAGAGCAGGACAGCAGATAATCACACCTCTAGGGTGTTACAAGATTTGAGATGTGGTTGTGTACCCAATACCCAAGGGTGTGATTATTCTGTGATAACCTCACCCTGACTGAGTTGTCCAGCCTAGGGCCTCAGTAATGGTCAAAGCACATTACTGTTGGCTTCAAATATTGAGCTGGGTCAGCAGTCCACAGTGGGCTGATCATAATACACTAGCATATCTTTTTTTTTTGTTGTTGTTGTCGTTGTGTTTTTTTTTGTTTTTTTTTTTTTTTAGCACATTTCCCCTTTTTCCTTAGGCATTTTAGACCATAAGAAGACTTGGCAAGTTGTAGGCATTCCCTCCCTCCCCCAGGAAGTAAAATCTCCTTCATGAAGCAGCACCTGGTGAAATTTGATGGATATGAAACTCCAGGGTTAATTGAAGATATGAGATTGTCTCTTTGATGTTTAGCTGAACTGCTTGCAGCATTACCTTAATGAGCTTGTTCTGACTTTCTTGTTCTATGACACCTCACTGCTAGTTTGAACAGTGGCTGAACCAGAGGACCAGATCTGGCTCCTCAGGAGCACTGAAATATTTGAGCTGATTAGTTAATAGCTCGCACTCACAAATGCAATTTACAGATGAAGTTAGTTACAACACACAGTAGGACTATTAGTAAAATCATTCCTACTGTTAGTGACAATCATCCTACTGAACAAAGGACTTTGAGTCATATTTTAGGTATCAACTTACCTAAACCCTAATTATATAAGGAATGGAAAAGAAAGGAAGTGTGGGTGAGAAATGAGGCAGTCCCAGCTTTTAGGTACAAGTGGTGTGAGAACAGATCTGCAACAGAGTGGCTGCTCTGTGTGGTTCAGTCAGTGTGTACAAACACCGGTTTTCTTCAACGTGAAAGGTTGTTAGGAAGAGCAAAATGGAGAAGGAAGGTATAATGGCCGCATCTGCTGTCAGTCAGATTGTCCACTGACAGCTCAGGAAGGCATTTTAATGTTTACTTTGCTTCTGTCCACTGGCATTAGCAAAGATACTGGCTAAGCAAACAACTGTTTTGCTTTGAGGGAAACAGTTGTTCAAGATGGGCTACCTTTCAGCAACACTAAAGAGCTGACTGTGAGCTGCTAACTCTGTTCTAGCCCAGGCAGAGTCTTATTTCTGAAGGTAGACCTTAGACTGTGAGATCAGATGGAGTAATTTAAGATGTAGCAAGTTTTGTAGAGAAACCAGGTCCAACACTCACTGAATAGGTTGCTGTATTGGTCATTGTAATAGAAAGGCTTAAATTACAGTAGAGTTGAATGAAAGCTCTTGCTTCCAAAATTTTTATATCAGTTTTATTCTTCATATGTCAAGGCATTGTTAAACAATAAGGTGGTTTATCTGATATATTTCCTGCTGATCATGGATGTCTGAACAGAAATTTCATAGGTGCCAGTATCAGCTTAACAGGCTCTACAAGAGCAGCTGACACACAGGATATTGTAGACTGAGGCAGAGCTGAAGTATCTGCCTGTGTGGACATGAGCCAGAAGCCGTTAGTCTCTCAGTGAGGCTAACGAACTGAGGCTCAATGCTCTGCTAATGGCTACCCAGCTTCTGGATCTGACTTGTTTGTGTCCAGCCAGCTCACAGCATAGGCAGAGGCAGGAGGCAGGCACATGCTGTGTGGTGCTGCATCCAAAGTGGGCAGATTAGAGAATTATATCCTTGGAGAGGACAATGTGTATTCAGAGAAATAAGGAAGGGAAGATGGATGCAGCTAGCCCTGTAACCATGACAGCTTCCTTATTTTATTCCCCCCTCCCTCTCTACGCCATAGTAACCCAGCCAAAAGTGAATGAAATGGAGCATCAGTGATGAAATGAAAGCCACAGTGATGTTCAAAGACTCTGTGCTCCATCAGTTGTGTTTTCTTATGCATTTGCTTTAGCTTGCACCCTGAGGTGCTCTGGGTGGGTACTCTACTTTCCCAGTAGAAATTCACACCTGTATTCAGTAAGAATTCAATACAAAATGTCAAAGCCTGAGTGAAGTCTTAAAGAAAAGGGAAATTCTCCAGAAATCCCTTCCAAAGTGGTATGATGACCAATTTCTTTGTTTATGAAATCTGATCTTTATGAATAAAGAGGCATTCAGGCCCAACATTCAGGTATCCAACCCTTACTTGGGTGAAGATCTTGGGTGAAGACTGCTTAAAGATTTGCCTTTACATGTAATTTTCAGGCTTGTAATTTCTCAGCCTTGTTTAGGAATATGTAATTTATGAGGGCCCAGGTTTTTAAAGCTTTTTAGTGTTGGAGGCCTGGTGAGTTGTGCAAGACTTGGATGTCTGAGGCTGCAAGGTAAAGAATTTTTCAAAATTATGGGGCACTTAGGCCTTACCACTTTAAATGGAAACAGCTGAGAAGGTAAACTTACTGTTGCTAATTCAATAAGTAGAAAGTGATAGGTAAAACAATAGGAATCAAGGTTAGCCTAGTTTATTTTCTCCTCAGTTCTCAGGACTGTGGCCAAAGGTTTAAAAGTTGCCAGTAATCTTTCTGTTACTAAACCCCACCCTTATTACAATGATGTATTTGTTGCCACTTAATGCACTGAAATACAGCATTTCATAGCATTGCATTGCTCCCGGATATATTTGTTTGCTATTACTTTTCATTGTGTAATTTTGATGCTTGGTAGAAGAGGGCAAATTTTATGGTCTGTTTACTAAAAAAAACTATTAATTTTCTCTTTCTAGTGTAACTTTTCAAGGTAAATAAAGAGGAAAGAAAAACAGTGTAAGAATTGCTGTTGAATCTATGGGTGACATAGGTCCATCTAACTGTCTTCCTCCTTTCAATTCACAATTAATTGCCATTAAAGCTCACTGAAATATATTTTTGCCTTAAGTTGGACATCTTTATATTTGATTTCTTTTTAACTGCAATTAAAAAGAATTTTCTAAATTAAATATACTGAATTTAAATTAGTTAACAATAAATTTGCATTCTACTTATAAAGTACATTGTACTTCACATTGCATTAAATAAATTTACAGTGCATATACTCTTCAACATGAAAGAGGTCTAAAACAAGAGAGGTAAAAATATAATATCTAAAAAAATTATGCAAATTATATTTTTTTGGTTTTATTCTGCTTGGTGAAAGCTGGCAAAACACAATTGTAACACAACAGTGTCACGTTTCAGGTTAGATTCTCTGTTCCCTTTTCTGAGACCCGGAGTAGGCAGCGTCTGTCCAGCATCTTGCTCAATAACCCAAGGTCTTGAAAACCTTTTCATCAGCAGGAACATTCTCAAAAGTTTTAACTTGTCCTTAAAACTGGCCTAAAGCATACTGCTGTATCAAAAGGAAGGATCGGGTTTTTTAGTTGCTCTAGCATAGCTGAGGTTTGTTTTCACTTGTTAAAATGATAAGATCATCTCCAATTGTCTTTATTTGTGTATACCGTGTGAATGCAGGAAGTACTTCTGCTCCTCTTTCTTCTCAAAGTGTTTGACATAGAAGCCCTGGAGCTTCATGCTCCAGATACCAAAGCTACTGTGTAACAATTCTGGGAGCCTGAAGGAGATCCAGAATTTGAGTAAGAAAACTGTAATGTGCATGGGTGGGACTTATCTAACACATTTTAAAGTCCTGCATCAAATTTAAATTCATTAAGCTCCCTCTGTAATCAAGAGACAGAGTGTGATTTGTTTCAGGATAAGGTCAAAGATACTGGAGATAAATCTACCATTGCCTAGTGAAAATGCGTAGAACACTGTCTCATACTAGATGCAAAACATTCAGATAGCGGTTAGGTCATACACTTGCACATATTTCTTTTCAGCATAAACAATTTTTACTACTCTGTAACAAAAAAATCCTGGATAGAGTATGTGAGATAGATAGTTTGTGATCATGGGATCACAATAACTTTTAAGGCTCCTATGTCTTAGGTATGTGAGGAGCGTAAGAGATGCAATCACAAAGGGGTTTGGAAAGAGCAAACGACAGACTGTCGTAAGTTGTATTGTTAAAACAAACCTTCTAGTGTTTTATTAGAAAGTCTGATAATGTCCTATTTCAATTTTCGAAGGAAATGGAGTCAAAGGATTTCTCCTCTTTGAATATGGTCCTTTCATGAATGGAAAATGATGAATTTTTTGCAGGTTGGTCATCTCAACTTGAGGTGTAGCTTTATCACTGTTTATCCTGAAGCACTGCATCTGGTTAACTGACTTAACAATACACAACTGCAAGAGACTTTCACTAGGTCAATGGTTCATATACCTGAGTAATAAAGTCAGATCCCAGGTCAGACCAGCTCACTTCTTAATCTTTACCTTAAAAACACCATGATTTTCACCAGTGGCCTTGTCAATTTGAATTTTCTTTTCTTTTTTTTTTTTTTGTAGTTTTTTCATCTATATGCATTCTGAAGCAGGGCTGCCCTGCCCATTTTGACAGTACATTTAAATTGTGGCAGCCCTAGAACTTGTCCAGATTTATTTGCAGATATTCTGCTTTATCTTTGTTTACTGCTTCTTGACTGTTGATGTTTCAGCTGTCAGCGTGTGCATAGAATGAATATATTTTTGTTTTAAAAATTTGAAAAGGAGGCAGAAGCTGGTTTTTTTTTTTTTTAAGTGTGATATGTGATGGCAAGTAGATCATGTACAAGTCAGTCTGTGGTCAGCCACATCTAAAACTCAGAACTTTATGTCTTCATGTTTCAGTAGACCATGATAATCCTCCTGAAGAAACCCTTAAATGCATACTCTGAGTAGGCTGTGGGGCTACCCACTCTTAATTGTTTTGCATGGTGCATGCAACCCTTGTGCTTTAGGGACAGGAGTGATTCTATTTGTGCTCCATTGCTGTATGAGGTCTTGAAAGTAAATTAGAGAAAGGGGCTTTGCCTAGACCCCTGCCCTCTTTGCTCCAGCTATGATCATAGGTTCTAACCTAGCCATTATGGCTGGAAAGACAGAATGGCACTTTATATTTCCTTTGCCCCTTTAAAACTTTTTGTAAGGGAGACAAAAAAAGCCCCACTCATCTGACTCTGTAAACAGCTAGTCCTCACTTAATCTATATACTATGATATTGCTAAGTTTTGTATTAATTTATTAGTAACTATTAGTAACTGTGCTGGTGATGACTATATTATACTATCTCTATTGCTATTCTTCTAGTGACTATACAAGTGCCATAAATATAGTGACTCTACTCCCTATATTTGGTCACCTATTTGATGAACTTTATATTGAAATTGAAGATGTGTACTGTGTTAGAAAAAAAGCCCTCAACAAGCAAACCCGAACTAAAAAAGGTCTCTTATATTCAGCCTCAAAAAATGTACAGTTGGAAACACAACCACTTTTTAAGCAAATCTTGCCCTAACTACCCTGCCTGACGCATTTCATTGTGGAATGTTACTCAATGACTGCAATGGGGTTTTTCATTTGAATTTCAGAAAGCTATTTAAAAAAGATATTGGTTTTTTTATACAAAATTCTTTACTTGTAATTTGAACAGTTCTTTCCAGGATTTCTGAATTTTTGAGAAACAAATCTTTTCAGTGGGGAAAAAAAGAAAGGGATGCATTTCAAGTATTTCTTCTGTGTGTGTGTGGGGGGGAGAGGAAGAGATATCTTTTTGCACATTTATGAACAACTTTGAATTAACAAAAGCCCGTTTTCCTGTTGCCCCCTGTAAAGAAAACCTTACTTCTTATGTTTTACTTATAATTTTCAGCCTTGCCCAGAATCAGTGAGAGCAATCACTAGGAACATAAGAACTGTTTATCTTCTAGCTTGTAATGAAAAGCATGAGCAAGTGGAGAATTTTCCAAAAGGAAGAGGTTTGTATAAAGCTACATCCTTAACTTCAAACCTGATCAGGTAAGACCCAAAGTGCTGATGAGCTTTATTTTCACTTCTGTCAGTGCCAGGTTCAGATGGAAATCCAACCTTTCAGAGTAGATTTCTAGCTTAGTGATTTCAGGTAACCATACAACCTTTTGGCTTCATTTAAAAACTTACCCGCCACACAGTTTGTCATATCTGGGCCCTGATTTTAGGAGAGAGTTTTTGTAATTAGAATCTCAAGATGCTGCAAATTGGTAAGTTCCGATTTTAACATTACTACCCTAATTAGAGAGTAATTTCTCCTTTTCAGCAGATGCTGATATATAATTGAATTCTTTATACCAAGACATGAAACCACAGCTATCCAAAAACCATTTTTGTTCTGCTGGCCATTTTACATTGATGGAAATTTTAACATGAATTAGAAGTTCCTTCCTTACCTTACATCAGCCAGCTACAAATTTTCTTTTTTCCATAATATGTCAGAATTTACATGTATGACCCAAGTCAGAGTTTGAGCACCTGAGATCGGACCTATACACAAACTGTCTGTGGCACCATGTCACCTCAGATTTAGGTTTCCTCTGCTACTTGTCCACTTGTATACAGCATGGAGTTCTTGACGTTGCCAGTAAATACTGGCACAGATGGGGCCTAAACTAGATTTCTAAATCTCCAAGGTGACCATATGGCTGATGAAATATCATTTACTATTTAATGATCTTCCTTACGTGGCTCTTAATCATAGGAAAGCTGATAAGGGAAAGAAAATTTAAATTAATTGTTTAAGAGTCAACACAAAACCAGGGGAAAAAAGTCCTGCAAATCTTTTATGGAATTTCTAGTGTGATTTATTGCAGTTCTCATGAGGAGTAAAACTATATTACCAACAATTATTAGTTATTCCATACCTTTTTCCATTTGGTACTGTTATTCCAGGATTAATTTTAACCCTCAGAAGTTATTGTGATACAAAATGATTGGAAGTGTACTTAATTTTTAAAAGAGCAAGTAATTTCCAAGGGGAATATTAAAATCTTATAATACTGTGCAATATAAATATGAAAAGAGCTCTTAAAACATGAAATATTTCATACTGCTGGCAACTAACTCCTATATCATGTTTGAATCAGAAAGAAGCACTTTTCTTGACTCTCAGGTGTACTTTTTTGTTTCGCCTTTATTTTCACATCAAGTGCTGTTTTTCCTATCAGAAATTTGCCGCCTTGACTTATGGACTGAATGCAGTAAACTCATATTGTATCTCCCTTGCTCCCCACTGTCTCTATCCTCCTTTCTCCAAGCCTAAAGGATGCAGTTTTTATTAGAAAATATCAGTCAGTAATACTGTTATTAAAGTAATAAAGATAATTGTTCTTATTTCCACTGAAAATATTTATGAAGCATCCAGAAATTCTAAGTAGGGCTACAGTATTCAGGGCATTTTTAATAATTAATGGCTGTGTGATAACACAGACGGTAGTGTTGCAGTCATCTCCACATCTCTTCATAAAAGTGTTTTCTATAGCAATACTGAAGCATTGTTATGTTGAACTCCTGGAATGATTGTAGAAATTTGTATTACATATCAAATGTAGAAATAGAAAGATGAATGAAAAATATAAAGGTAGCATAAACATGGTCCAGTCATAATTCCTGATATTTATATACTATTGTATTCAACAGCAGAAAAAGAAAAGAGATGGTATGCTGTTAAATCTCTTAAAATATCTTAAACATTCGTAGGCTTCAAACACTATCCCTAATATATATTGCATGACAGCTTTGTAGCCACACTTTTTTTCTTAGTTTTCATTTGTACTGTATGCTTCTAATTTTTATCAGACCAAGATGGGCCTTTTGTGCTCCTGATTAACAAAATTCACGCAAGAATATATGGGGAATTTTAGGATGGAAATCTTGTTTTAGGCAGAAATACCATGTGGGACCACTTGTGTTTCTTTGAAGTTAAAATGCCAAAACATCTGAAAGGAAAAAAACTCAACTGTTCTGGTTCTGTTACAGCACATACTGGAAAAGTATTTATTGAAATAAACGAACTCATGTCTAGAGAACAGGTATGGACGAGGTAATACGCCAAACCACTTCCAAAATTAGGTTTTAGTGAAAAGAACAAGGAGGAACTTTAGTTTATTCATTTCCTTTTCTGTGCTTACCATCTCCAGCTTAGTCTTAGTTTAGGTCTTACACCTCAGACTGAGATTGTACTGATCACATTAAAAAGCACCAATTAATGCAAGACCATAAACTTAGGTAATTATAAGTCCCTAAATTACTGTCAGCCTATAAAAATGTCATGAAGACAGACATAATTTTTTGTTCAGTGTCAACTTTGTTAAACATTTACTGTAGCTACAGAATATTCAAAATCAAATAAAATTGAAAAGCATGCATTTAAAGACATGAAATTATTTAAAAAGTTTTTACAAATCAGCTGTATAAGTGGCAGCATTATTTGTTAAATTATTTGTTAAATATTTTGTAATAAATTCAGTCCTCCTGGTAATGAAATTTTATTATTTGAGCTGATTGGTATCTATATTACACATGCTAAAAATAATTTTGAATATGGTGAAAATTCGAAACAAATTTCAGTTGGAAAGGCATGTGAGCTTTTATCAATAATGTTTTGTGCTATTACTGGGCAATGTAGTTATGGTTTTAAACCTATGGTGTATGAAATGGTGGGATTAAGTGTAGAATTTAGCATGCACTGGGATCTCTTCAATAATACTCTTGATCAGTAACTGGGGAGATGGCCTGAAGGGGTTTTATCTTATAGAACATTTTTATTTTTTTCGGACAAATGAAGTATCAACTGGAGAGTGCATGTGTCTGTGCAGGGACCACCAGGATAGGATGGGAGAAGAGTTCAAGTAGTTACAGCTGGGTGCAAAAAGAAGTTATCAAGTATTTGCAACCTTGACCCCAGCAAGTGCTTCCAGTCACCTAGAGGAAGCCTGGGTTATTATACTCGTTAGCTCCTGGAGTGAAAATGGACAGATAAGTTCTGGAGGCCAAATAGTTCTCAGCAATTTATGTGGCAACTTTTGTGTCTCAAATGAAAATAACCTCAGGCTTGCTTTCCATTTCTGTGTCGTGTTGTTACCTGCATTTTGATTGTAGTTATCCATGACAAAGCTGAAATCTGAAGTATCAGAAGATACAACGCATTAGGGTGTTGCTCTTCCCAGTTTCTCTTTATCCAGTGATCTTTATCATTTTCTCATCTCCCAAACCTCTCCCTTGCAGAAGCTGGTTACCCACTGTTGTTTCCCGGTGGTAGCTGTGGTTTTCATTACCCTTTGTTGGATATGTCAAAACTACATAAACTTAATTTGTTTGTGCAGCTCACGCCTTAATATACCCTTTTATGAACCCGATTAAACAAACATAATTTCAGTCTTTTGATCTTTTATCTCCTCTAATCCTACATACTTTTTCTTCATATTAATTTGGCTTTAAAAGGGAAGGATTTCTTTCAGAGCCTTAGTCTTGAATATCCCACTCCTTTGCTGCTGCTGTCATTCACTGTGATGTTTTTTATTTCATTGAAGGTGATTTCATGGCCACCCTGTTATTACTTTTTTCTTATATGTTCTTCTGTTTTCACAAATATTTAGCATTGGGTTCTGAGGTAGTGTTACCTCTTAGGAACTTGCTTTTCACATTATTCTATTTCTTCTGAATTTCTTCTATTTCTTCTGTACTTGAAACTGATTTGGAGAAAACTCCAGGAACAAACTTGCCAACGAAGTTTTCTAGTTGACAAGCAAGAATTCTTTATTATGGTGCTGGGAGACACAGAGGATAACTCCTCCTAAAGTGCGTCCACTCATTGATACACAACCAGTCCTTATATAGCTACCAAGCACACATACATATTCATGAGACTACATATGGATTATATCATTTTCCCAAAAGTTCCTTGCATGTGTACAAAAAATGTGGTGGGGGTCTCTGGGGTCGTTTACTTTTTCCAACAATCTTCATCACTGCTGGCAGCCTTTGAAGTATG
>JASSUY010029911.1:0-104629 GCA_032466535.1 Forpus xanthops
TTGGCATGGTTAAACTTCATGAGGTTGTCATCAGCCCACCTCACAAGTGTGTCAAGGTCCCTCTGGATGGCATTCCTCCCCTCCAACATATCAACTGAGCCATACAGCTCCGTGTCATCAGCAAACTTGCTGAAGGCGCACTCAATCCCACTGTCCATGTCACTGACAAAGATGTTGAACACCAGACCCAACATCGACCCGTGAGGGATACCACTTGTTACTGGTCTCCAGCTGGACATTGAGTCATTAAGCACAACTCTGAGTGCGGCCATCCAGCCAGTTCTTTATCCACCAAGCGGTCTACTTCTCCAAATCCTCAGTGAATCACAAGTTTATCATAGAATAAATTGGAAGAGACCTTAAATATCATCTAGCTCCAACCCCCCTGCCATGGATGGGATTACAGATTAAACACATATCATTAAATTTATTTGTATTAACAAAAAAAATGCATTGGAATGGCAAAGCTATGCTAAAACTGAATTAGAGCTTTAAAAAGTTTGGATGGAAGAATATTAATTCGACTGGTTTGACTCAGCTTTATGCTTTATACTTTATAGATCAAATTGATAATGCAGTAACTCAGTATGCATCTAATAAAAGGCAATGAAAATTAAGGGAAGATGATGACTCCACTAAAAATATGAATGATGCATCTAGATAACAGTTGGGTTACATAATACCTTCAATCCAATGAAAACTGACTATGGATATCAGTGAGAAAACTGTACAACCAGTAAGTTTTTCGATTTGTGGGAATTGGTAGGTAAGAGCTTTCACCATCAAATTGAACTTTTTGCTTTCTTGACTAAATAAAACCCAAATGTTTTTCAACTCAAGTTAGAAAATGGAGTTCATTTAACCAAAAATGGAGAATTTCTATTAAGGAACTTGCCATAAAAGGAACTTAACTATGTTCAAAGCTGCCCAGAGAACAGCTCCTTGTTTAGTAGTCTCATCATTACCACCACCTCCCATGTCATTCAGGTGCAGTAGCAGAGTTGTCATTTAATTCCCTTTTCAGCCTGAAGGACCTGCAACTACACTGCTCAGAAAACAGTTAAGAGATATTGGTGTAGTACTGTTTAAGGGTGAAACAGCCTCCTTTTTTTGTTTCTGTTTTTGGTTTTTAGAGCTGTATTTTGCATAAACAACTTCAAAAAGGCTATGAGCTCCTAACTCACAGGTGGTGGTAGGAGGGAATAATATCCTGACTGCTCAGCAACAGCTTTAAAGCAAACATTATGAGCCCCTTTCAGTGGTTTTGTGAAATCATTTCCTTGGTTTTTATTATAGTATCTGGAAATTAACCGGATATGTCAAAGCATTTTAGATGTTTCATGAGACAAACTGCTTTGACGTATTTAAAATGTTATCATTTTAACTTAATCTAAAACTACTTTTTCTAATTCTGTGCAAATTCTGAAAGATATGAGTACCATCTTCTTACTACTTCTGTAGCAAAACCCCCCAGATTTTCCCAATTCTTGCTAACAAGATTGCCCTACAAAGATCCAAAGCAGAGATTGGTATAAATAATGAAATTGGTTATGCATGTACTTATGTAATTTATCATGTACTTAATCATGTACTTATTCATTACCAATAGCCTTCCATGACAAAAATGCTCCTGTTTAGACTGGTTTTTTTTTCCTGTTTCTCTTCAGCTTCCACTCATTATCTCCAGCTGCTATTTACTTTTGTATTTAATTTTCATTTTCTTTCCTCTGCTTTTGCTTGCTAGTAGCAAAGTCCAAATGACTTCAATCTCCTTTGTCCACTGTGACTCTCTTGAAGGCTCACCAGCTTGTAGTGATCACTCTTCTAAGAAATTTAATAAATAAATAGAAAACGTAGCACATAAAATTTAATTGCCAGGGGAAGAAAGTTGCCACTTTTTACTGGGAGCCAATTAATAAATTAGGTTCATCTTCCAGATGATACATGTCAGAAAACAAGTGTAGCTTTATGCTGCCTACACTGAGTTATTATGTCTTTATTTAAAACTGTGCACTGATAGTCTACTTCCTTCTGAGCTGCTTAAATGGGAAATGTTAAGCAGGGCCACCGTGGAGCAGTCAAAAGCAGAGTGGAACCCATTAACAAGCAGAGAACTTGTATTTGCAACCAATACCACAACCCAGCCCCCAGCTGAAGGAAGATATGAACTGTCTTCTTGAAGCTTATCAGTCACATCTTCTGTGTGTATGACATGACGTAACAGCATACCTATACTTCTCTCTTTAAATAAGTATGAAATGAGGACTTATATAAACAAGTTTTTTTTTCTTCAAAAATAACCGATGGAATGCACGCAACAAAAAAGAAAATTTCATTATGTATTTTCTATGCAGTGTACTGCACAGTTGCCGCAACATGGAAATAAAAAGCAGCATATATAGCAAGCTATGAAAAGTTACTATGAAAGAAACACCTAAGTTCCTATAAATCTGTGCTGTTTTCATGCCTTTAACTCCCAACACCAACCCCAGTTCACCTGTCAGTTCTGTTGACATGTCCTCCAAAGAATATCTGAGGGCCTATAAGCACCATTCACTAGCCAACGTACCGCTGAAGTTGCCTGCCACTGAACACGGAGCAGCAGGGTTCCTCTCTTCCACTGCTTTTGGTCTGAGCTGGTCTTGCACTTTTACCTTACAGTAGATTTCACAAGAAAGTGCTAAGAATGTATTGCACATAAATTAAATTTTTAACTACCCACACTTCTGGTCCGTAGTTGCACTCAAAATTTAAGTAAGAAAGCCAGCACCCCATGGATTGGAGCTGCAGTTCTGTCTGCTCATCAGCCCCTTGAGAGCCCATCCTAACCTTCACCCTGGTTCTCTCAGAGACGGGGTGATCAATCACGGCAATTGAGATTTTGGCTGTACATCAAAGCAGGATTTTCAGCAAGACCTTGACAGCAGCACAATTCATACCTCAATTCCCACACAGGTACCATGTTTCCCCTTCCCTTAGCAACACTTGTCACCCACAAGAATTGGGGGACAGCTGGGAACATTCTCTACTTTAAACAAATTTTCCAGTGAGTATTTTTCCCTCCCACAGCACAGCGGTCAGGGAGTTGTGTTGCCTCCTGTGTGAGGCAGGTATCCCACCACTGCTATCCCTAAGTTGCCAGTGTCCCTCATGGTTACCAGGGGCTGGTAACCCATAAGGCAGCTTCTTCCATGGGGAAAAAATTATTTACAATGAGGGCTGTGAAACACTGGCATGGGTTGCCCAGAGAGATGGTGGATGCACCATACCTGCAGACATTCAAGACCATCTGGACTTGGTTCTAGGCAACCTGATATAGTAGATGTCCCTGCTCATGCAGGAGGGGTGGACTAGGTAACCTTTTAAGGTCCCTTCCAACCCAAACTACTCTGTGGTTCTATGGTTTCCACTGGGAGTCTGTCAGCAAGCTGGCCCCAGAGGGACAGTGACAGGGTGAGCAACAGCCTTTCAGCTACCATCTAATCTCCCAACCCCACCCCAGTGACCACTGGATCTGTGTTTGGGTTGTTCAGTGGCTAAAGGCCAATGCAGGCATGGTGCCAGGACCAGCAGGAAGGTAGGCATATGCTTTGGTTCCTTGCAGGGCTCTGCCCAAGAGCCACCATAGCCTTCACTGGGCTTCAGTCATCAACTTCCTATCCTAGGGCACACTCCTTCATGAAGCCTGTGAAGGAGAGAGCTATGCTATTTAGATATGAGTGAACTTGGACTGAACTAGAGAATGTTTTCAAAACAATATATTAGCAAGAAACTCTTAGATAAGAGGGTATTTTTTCTTTTTCAGTAACATTATTTATTGGTTGAATTCTCTTCCAGAATATCATCGTGCTATGTACAGCAAATGTGTGCATCTGCATTTAGATAATTTTGCATCATATTCTTGCATGTGTTGCTATTTAGTCATGATAAATATATGCAATCTTTATCACACCTGGTACTGATATTTAAAAACCTTACACTGCACTGTAAACAAGGAAGGATTGCACCAGCTAAGGCAGCACTAGTTTTTTGTGGTGCCATATCAATGCCTTTCCTCCAGGGATGTTCAGCTCCAGCATTGTCCTTCGTGGCCCTTTGGACTGCCAGTAAACAATTTGGTTATTAATCCAAGCTCTTCAGCTATGAACTTAAAACAAACAAAAAAAAACCCCAGTTTAACAGCAATCTGCAAACTGCATTAATTTACACAGCATAGGAGTGCAATGTCCCACACAACAGCAAACCCGGACATATGGTATGCGCTCTCATTGCAGTAGAACTGTGGCAGACTGGAAGGTAGTTCAGCAGGCTCCAAAGAGTGGCGCTCCTCTTCTCTTCTCCACCCTGCCCCTCTGCCCTCCAGTTCCTGCTCCTGTCAGTCTTGCCATCCCACCATGACTGCTAAGGTGTGGTGAAGCTCCCTCAATGACCAGAAGATCCACTGAGGATTTGCTGAAAAGTCATGGCTAGGCAGAAGTAATTGCATTTATTATATATATTCTTACATTCATAGTGAGTCAAATGCTGACTCAGTAAAAATTCTGATAAAATTAGGTCAGACTCTGTTCTCATTTATAGATACAGTCCTTAATAATTTCTGAAGCTAATAACATTAATTTTCTACATGCATATTTTTGCTAGTAAATCCATTCCTAATGAAAGTTAACTAATGGTAGCTAAGTATCAAGAAATGCATCGTAGAATCATAGAATCATAGAATAATTAGGGTTGGAAAGGACTTTAAGATCAGCTAGTTCCAACCCCCTGCCGTGGGCACGGACACCTCACACTAAACCATATCACCCTCCAACCTGGCCTTGAACACCGCCAGTGTTGGAGCATTCACAACTTTCCTGGGCAGCCCATTCCAGTGCATCACCACCCTAATAATAAAGAACTTCCTCCTTATATCCAATCTAAGCTTCCCCTATTTGAGTTTGAACTCATTATCGCTTACCCTATCACTACAGTTCCTAATGAAGAGTCCTTCCCCAGCATCCCTATAGGCTCCCTTCAGATACTGGAAGGCTGTTATGAAGTTTCCATGCAGCCTTCTCTTCTCCAGGCTGAACAGCCCCAACTTTCTCATCCTATCTTCATACAGAAGGTGCTCCGGTTCCCTGATCATCCTCGTGGCCCTCCTCTGGACTTGTTCCAACAGTTCCATGTCCTTTTTATGTTGAGGACACCAGAACTGCACACAATACTCCAAGTGAGGTCTCAATACTCCAAGTGAGGTCTCATACTTTGTCACTGATCAAGTTACAACAAAAAGTGTTAGAAATCTTGCAGTTCTGTACTGTTCGCTGCCTTTTAAATAATGGAGTGTGAATTTCAGCTAGAAAGAAACAAGCTCTCACAAAGAGATGTTCACCAGGTTACCAGTTATTCCAGAACCTGTATCCTGTGCCTAAATATGAGAAGAATCTCTCAAGCAAAGCCCCATTCTCTGTTCATGAGACACTCTCAGGAGATGCCATAAAATCTTTCTACAGATATTTAAATGTTCTCTTTAATTAATAATTTTATTTTCTTCTAATATTCTCTTTAGTAGACTCTGTTGCTTTTGACCAGTGTTAGCCTTGGTGTAAGCAGGTCCCAATGTGCAGTGAGAGTGTAATACTGGGTCTACAAGACCTAACACCTAAGACCAGCTATGCCAGCAGCCTTGAACTTGTTTCTTCATTTCTGTTTGTTTTCCTTCCCATACTTTGCTCAAAATGCCATCTCTTTAGGTGAGTATTGTCACAGCGTGGCCTGTCTGCAACAAAAACAGACTGTAGATCTACACTTAAATAGGATTTCCAGGAGTTGTAATTGACAGAAACAACATAAACATAAGTAGAATGAGCTTGGACATAACCTGATTAATTTACTTAGTATTTTGGGGATATTTCAGTGATGTAGGACAGATGAAATGTAATTCTTTCTTAGAAAACAAGGAGAGTTCCTCTGCAAACTTCATTTTCCTGTTAATTCTAAGAGACTGCACTTTAGGAGATTGTGAGCGTTAGAGAGGTGAATGAGATTTCAATTTTCTATAGAACTGTGTTATTCTTTTGTTGTAATTCTTTTCCCAAGAGGTGCTGTAGACCATGGCAAGTCCCTTAAACATCAGAGAAGCCCAAATGACTTGCAGTCACAAGCACAGTGACCCTGGTATGGGTTGCCCAGTGAGAAGAGTCCTTCAGTAGTAATGGTGTTCAAATTGTATTACATAGTAAAAGAAGATCCATTGTCAGTGAGAGTTTCACTTGTCTGTCTTGAATGATAAACATCAGAATTTGTGCTTGAACTACGCTTACTGTATTTCTTGTATCTCATGCAACACAGGCCCTTCATTATCTTTACAAAATAACTTCTGAACTTCACTCCAATAAATGCATAAAGCACAGGGTTCATGCAACAGTGTAAAAAAGCTATAGCTTCAGTGGTGTATTTCACATAGGACATTATCTTGTCGCTTTCACAAGATTTGTCTATCTTGCCCATATTTATGGCTGTCACGAGAAGAACAATGTTATAAGGTATCTGGCAAACTAGGAAAACAGCTACAATTAATACAATCACACGTATTGCTTTGTTTTTTTTTGAATTCTGAGCTTGTTGTAAGGATTTGACAATGAATGTATAACAAAAAATCATGAATATGAAAGGTATGAAGAACCCAAATCCAACTTGCAGACACAGCAGCAGTGATTTCAACATTGTGCTTTCAGACATTCTATTAAATCTCTGATCACAAATCTTTTTTGTTTCATTGGTGGAGAAGCTGTAACTTTCACTGTATAGAAAAGACGATGTTGAGATTAAAATTGATGATATCCACACAGCCAAACAAATGAGTTTACTGTGTGCGAGTGTTCTTGCCCTGAGTGTAAAAGACTTTGTTGCTTGTACAATAGCAATGTACCGGTCCACACTGATAAAGGCCAGAAGCAGCATGCCACAGCTGAAGTTGATTGCATAAATGCCTCTGGTGATTTTGCAGATGAAATCACCAAAAATCCATTCATGAGTAGCATAATTCACTGCCCACAGTGGAAGAGTGAGAACAAATAGTAAGTCTGCTATGGCCATGTTGAGGAGGTATACATCCGTCATGGACTTGGCTCTTTCGTATAAAGCAAAGGTCATCACAACGAAGATGTTACCAACTAGGCCAATGATACAAATTAACGAATATGCAACTGGCAGAAATGCTTTAGTGAAGTTCCTGACTTCCAGTTTAGAACAAGGTTGTGTGATTAGAGAAGCATAGTCTGAATAATACTGATATTCTGAGGTACATGAATCTGTCTGCAAAAGAGAAGATCAACAGTTAATACCAGAGGTATTAATCTCTAGTTTCTATGTAGTAGAAAGATGATAGATAACAAAGTCATACAAATAAGGGACTTCGTAAAGCTTTCAGAACTTGGTATACAAGCATTATAGGGCATGTTGATTTGAAATAGAAGTGAAATTTCTCTTATGATAACTGTAATACAGCTAATTCAGCCTTTCTTGTGTCCTAGCTTCAAGCTTATATCAAACTCATCTAAAGACAGTCCACATTACTCCTGCATGTTTTACACTGTTTCCACCAACTACACAGTGAGAGTTACAAAACACAAATTTGAAAAACCAATTACAAATGTATTTAACCCTGCAGAGGAGACTAACTCAGGAATTTCATAAAATCTGAATTAAAATATGAACATGGAGATAATCTTTTGGTGTGGACCAAAGTTTTCCAGCTTTAAATACATTATGCAGAAAAGATTAGTCTGCTGTTACAGAAGACCCTACAGTATAAAAGTCTGAATTTGAAGTTGGGCTCTAGACTTCCTTCAGTGTCACAGGATGGGAACAAGTTCTACTTGCATGTTCTACATTTCATACTAATGTAGCTTCTATAAATCAAGCCCCAGAGTGACTACTTCTGTCTAGGTGGCTGGACAGGCAAACCAGAAAGGCCAACCTGAGACACACATCACAAACACCAAACCTGTAGTTACATTAGGAGAGTGCAAACCCAATAAACTGTGTGCCTTGACAGCAAACTGCTGTCAGAAACATGTCTTTAGATAATCACTTCTGTGATTAGGGCATTTGAACCAGCAGCCTCAAAGAGCTGGGACTTCTGGGTCCATTGATTCATTGAGGTACTGATATAGTTTATCAGTTAAATACTTACACGATTCATTTTGACAGTACACCTCTCAGCAAGTAAAATACGTTGAGAAGAACTACAAAATACTTTCTCAAGTATTTCTGAAAAGAAAATAAAGTAGATCAGATGGAGAAATCAGCACAAGAAATGTGAACAAGTAGAAAAACACAACTGGAAATAAAACTTTTCTTCAAAGAAGAATCTCATCGCTACAACTATACCAATAATACAGAGGAGAATCTCAACAAATCACACATTTCTGCAGCACAATGCACAGTTGTGGAAAGTGGCTGGTTTGTATCAGTATCACTAAATGCACAATCTTACATATGGAATGTTTATTTATAGAGGTAATAAACAACACATGAGAATATGTGACTCGTACTTAGCATTGACTTTGCAACACAAGAAATTAGAGTAGATTAAATTTTACTTTCAGAAATTCTGTAGGACAGTGGCAATCAGTGTGTTTAGGGAAATGCAGAACAAATAAACAGCACTAATTGAGAATACTCCACAGTAGTAATAAGGCACTGCAATTCTTTTGTTGTTTTTTTGCTCTGATGTTTTTTCAATGTGTCTGAGCACTTTCAACATCACATTATTTGATGTTTTTTATCGCACTACTGAGGTAAAATAGAGTGCCAGGATAATTGCATCCTACCGTGAAACATAGAACAGACTGACCATTATCATTGTTTTTCCTTTGTTCAGCATTCAGGTCTTTGTGTTATAGACTGCACTGTATGAAAACAATTTATTTCTTCATTACTGTGATACTGAAGTATTTTACAAATTACCATTAATTTGCACAACATCCTGAGGTGAGAAATTACCTTTATTTTGCAGGGAAGACATGAGTCATTAGAGTAAGTATCCACTTGAAATGTTCAGTTTAAGACGCCTGTCCCCCCCAACTTCACTTTAAAGAGCAATTAACATTACAAAGGACTTCAGTTATGTAAAGGATTAAATTCATTTACTCTGGTTGTAGCCAAGCTTAGACTTCTGCAAATCATACCACAGAGCCTAAAGTCATAGACAGACAAAATGAAGAACATGCCATTGTTGGCTACATGCACAAAGCTGGGCTTGAATGACTTGTTTAACCTTACACAGGAATACATGGACAGGAGATTGAGTTTCTTGACATTCCCCTGCATGAGTTCAGATCTCTTCTTCTTTCCATCAGCTGCTCTGTGAAACTGACACCAGCAATTCAATAATTGCAGGGGCTGGATGACATGAGGTCCCGTGTTTGCTAAGGCTGTGAATAACAGTTTTGTCTAGACTTTGTCTGCTTTTTGTTAGTTGTGCTACTAGTTAGGAAGTGTGCATGGAACAGCTTTAAGTCTAGCTAAACAAATCCTTCCTGTCTGGGAATTACCTGAATTTTGAGACAGAGAGAAAGAGAGAAAGGTAATCTGTTAAAGTGGGGCATATGCAGGCCAGATATAATTGGGAAGCTGGGGAAGGAAAGCACAGAATGCTCTCCAAAAGCACAATGAGGATGAGACTCGCTATGACTCCTTTGGGGGGGATAGCTCATGACACAAAACTGCAGATGAGTATAGGATTTTGCTTAAGCATCACAGGTTCTCTCGTCCTCTACCCTTTAAATAAGTCTTTAATCACTTCTCCAGCTTCCTCTGTCAGTTTTTCAAAGCTGGTTTTTAGAAGCTGCAGGAATATGATAGCCTGAAAGCACTTGAACACCTTCTGAAGCAAGCTTTAAACACTTTAAAGTGTCTCTCATATGTAGAAAGGTAAGGCAAGCAGGTAAGTTGCACAGTTCAACTGGGGCTGTTGTTCCCCCAGCTCATCTTTGAGCAACTCAAGTCTCACCTGCTGCTTTACCATCCTCTGACCCCATCCAGCCAGATGCCCATGCCCTTGCTTGGTCTTTCTGTTACCGTTAGCACCTGACTGGAACTACAGTAACTCTTCAGTGAGACTGCACTAGATGGGCACCTGTCTAGATTATTATTTTAGAAACTGTTATTTTATTGTTGTAAGAAAAATATCTCTCCAAGTATCCAATATTCATATCTTTCTATGACATGCATGGTTAACGTACACAAAGAGAGCCCTGAGAGCATATAATCTCTATAAACAATCACTCTTCATTCCACTTAGCCAGATATTATTATAATGTGTGAAAGGAAGAAGACAGAGTGAAGGAATTTACCAGAAATGCCTGCAGCTTGCAAGCAGGGCTAAGAAAGGAGATCTCTTCCGATTAGTACTGAAAACATGCACTCTAGCCCTCAGAAGAGCTCAGCAGATGTCTGCAGGGAACAAAAGCTGCGCATCACAGGAGAGCTCTGTGCTCTCCCTGATGCCATGGAAATTCACAGAGGCACCACCAGTAACACATTTATTCAGAAGAGGACTTCCACTGTCCAGCAAACTTCATGAGGACAGTTGGTATGAGAGTAGTAGAAAAGGACTCAGCTGAAGCCAGAATCGCAGAGATCAGATTTAGAACCTGATTTAAAGCTCTTGAGCTGATTTCTGAATTTGAAGCAGCATACACTGAACTTGTTAAGATGCACTGGCTGCAAAGGAAGTAGAATCAGCACTCTATAGACACAATTTTCTTTTCAATTTAAATCTTTCTAACAGTCTTTCAACACATACCTTTAAAATTTATAATCTGCATATTTATGGTTTTATTTAGCATCAACGTATTAAGAAATTATTAAAAATAAACTTCCATGCATATATGGTGTGTGTGTGATCTAACATTTTTCATATGCTACCTATGGGCACATGTCTATGTATGTGGACACAAACAAACTTATGTTCTGAATACTAAATATATAAGCCTTGCCTTTTTTAAACTTATTATTTTTCCACTTTATCCATATTATCATATTTCTTTTCATTATGAAAGCAATATGTGAGTACTCAAAAGTAAGACTAAACTACAGTCTTATATATGAATACATTATTTGAACTATACAAGCAAAAGACAATGGATAAAGAAAGACCTCAAGAAACAGTCAGAATACAATAAGGTAAAAAATTCTCAGTACTCGGAGGGAATCAAGAGTTATTTTTTAAGCACTGCCCATCATTATAAGTGCACCCTCACTTAAGTGCTCAGTTTAAAACACTCATCACATATACATACATTACAGATCACTTATTTTGTTTTGGTACTTACCAGATTTGAAAATGGTCTGAAGACTGGTGAAAGAGGATGTGTGAATCTGTTACATTCTTTTGTGGCTGCCTTAAGCACATTTACCATCAGCCTCCACAGGAGCACACTTTAATTTGAAAACCAAGAAATAACAGCAATAGTTAAAGGTACAGAATTAAATTGAAATAATCACCACTTCCTCCTGACAAGCAATAACAATAACCTGCTTTTTTACGTAAAGGAAAATATTTAACCTTATCTATGCTGGAAGCATGCAAGCTGGAGGCAAGCCATTTAGTTATTAGGCTTCCTATGACTAATAAACTAGCACTAGAATAATAAAAATTAGAGTGTTAATTGAACTGCACTCAGAACACATGCTAAGTGATGGTCTATTTTTACAAAGGATGCACTTTATGCCATGCAGATGAGCAGTTTGATCATTAAGTACTTAAATCGACTAGATAACTTACAGTAGTTACTGTAACTAAGACAAATGTTAGTTACCAAATTGAATAATTGCTGGTTTTCTAAATAAAAACATAATAATCTGGTTTCTTTCCAGGTCCAAAATGTCCAAGCATTTTGTCTGAACTGTTAACATAAAATATGCAAGGTGAGGAAGGAACATGCAATTGTATTTCCCTGTTTGGCATAAACATGTGCTGTTTGTGTACATGCTGCTTATGTCTGTCCTTAAAATCAGTTTGAACTAGACATGAAAAGATTTTATTTTATGATGTTTCTTTTCCAGACCTTAGTTTCTGGTGATTTAACACAACTTAAATGTTGCATTAACAAGAAAAAGAGAAATTGAAACAAGCCCCTCCAAACTATTTATTTTAGCGATTGTGTGTGTGGACTTTCAGTTGGAGCTTGAGAGCTTTCTAGACACCAGATGGCGTTAATGCAGACAGCCTTATGAGATCAGAGTAAATCAATAGAATGCTGGAGCTAAAGAAATGCAAGGTGACGGATGTCATACTCACTTCTTTTTCAAAACTAAGCATATCACAATAGCAGAGGCTTCCTAGCAGCTTCACTATGGCACTGCTTTCTGCTAACCATACTCAGAGAACAAAACCAAAATGCTGCAGAGTGTCAAAATATGATTTGGTAGATTTAGAGTATCATTTCATAATGGTTTCTTCTAATTTAAGAAGGCATGTTTCATTTTCTCAATGGCTGAAGCTATGACAAAATCCCAACATATTTGCATAGATCAACACAAAGATACTTAAAAACCCTGAAATGCAAGTTTTGTTTCTTCCTATATGTATAAGTGTGTGTGGATACGGTGCATGCATGCTTTGATTGCCACTGCTGAAAAGCCATCTTCACTGTTTGATACATACAAAGCCAAAAAAGCATCAAATCTATCTGGGCTGTGGTTCAGATAACTCACTATAAGATTAATTTGGCCTCCTTATTACTGCTTGGACTCAACTGTTCCCTGTCATTACAGATCTGTGGAAGGTATTAAATCCATAAGGTAGGTAAGTATTTGAAATATGGTCTGGTAAAGTGTAGTTACACAGAGGAAAGAATTATGTAAGTTTCAGTGTAGAAAAGAAGAGGTAAAGACAGAAGGCCAAGAGAAAAAATTGTAGCAGATGACTAAGGTTATCTCTATTTTAATTTTCTATTGATAAATCAAATTGGCAGGCGCAGTTAAAAAGGCCAGGGTGCATCAGTGGTCAAAAGACAGATACCTAAAAGCTGCAAGGATGAACATGGTGTGAGACAGGCGTTCTTCTCCTCAGGTGTCTGTATCTGTCCAACTTCAGAAGCACGACATGACAATGAATGGACCTTTGTGGTCTGTGGGACAATGTCCTAGCAGCTACCATGCTCAGCATTATGTCTTAACTCTCTGAAGCAGTCCAGGTTTAGTGACTGTTGTGGTTTAAGGCCCTCATACCATGCAGTTTTGCTCTGTCACTCACTTCCCCCTCTTTCTTCCCCCCACTCCCAGAGGGATGGGAAGGAGAATCAAAAGAATGCAACTCCCACAGGTTGAGATAAGAAAGTTTAGTAACTAAGGTATAACACAAATCACTATTACTACCACCAATAATAATACAAGAGAAATACAAGGAAAGAGTACAACAGCTCACCAACTATATACCCAGCCTGATCATGCAGCGCAACCTCACCCTTCTGGGTCTCTGCTCTCCGTTTTTACATCCTGGACATGACATGCCGTGGCATGGAATACCTCTTTGGTCAGTTTGGATCAAGTGTCCTGTGTCTTCTTCTCCCTGGCCCCCCTGGTAGAGCATGAGACTCAGAAAGTCCTTGGCCGGCCTGAACATTCTAAGCCATAACTACAAACACTGATGTTATCAGCACTGTTTTCAGGCCCAAAATCAAAAAAAAAACAGCCCTGCACCAGCTACCAAGAAGGAGAAAAAAATGACTACTGCTGAACCCATGACAGTGACTTGCAGCAATTACTGAAGGACATGTATAATTTAACTGGCCTATGAAGATGAGCAAGGAGAGCTGAGCTGTTGATCAATGTGAAAGGGCAGCACAGAGGCAGGGGGATGAATGGGAAGTGTACATGAGCAGTGATGTGGTGCAGGGTGCTAAACAACTGCCCTTCATTTTGATTTTCAGCATTAAGCTGATCGGAAAGGTGTCCAGACCTTACAGTTCTTTCGAGACATCCTTAATCATAATAGTGATTACTTTAGCACAATAGTGAAGTTCTTTTCACAATATGATTTATTTCATAATTTATAAAAATTTCTACCATAACATTTTCATCACAGTCTCTGACGTTTTGAAACACGGGTTCAAATCCTGTTGAAAACAGGAAATTCAGAATAAGAGCACATTCTATGATGGCAAAGGAATTTGCCAGTATTTCACTGTGGGCTGTTTCACTGTGGGTCTTTTAAGAGCTTCTTTCTCATAATGCTGTGACTAAAGAGGTGGATCTACAACTTATAAAGCAAACTTCATTACACAAAGACAAACCTAGCCCATGGCAGTCATGTAAGCAGCAAATACTGAGTAACAGAAGTAGAAAATCTCAATGTATTAAAAAAATGTATGCGACTTCAAGTCACCAAGTCCATGGCAGCTGTAGTCCATATTCAAACAAGCACTTCTGCTGCTAGTAATAGATTCCAGCACCTCACTCAGACAACAGCTTACTTTTGGAACACTGACAGACTAGCCTGCAAAGCAGCTGAATATTATCAACACTGATTCATGGAATGAGAGTCACTAAAAGATAAATAAGAATTTTAATTGTTAATTAAAAAATAAATCAGAATTTTAGTTTATTCATTTCAAAAGCTATTGCTTATCTTGTTCCATATACAGGTGTTTTCTGAGGTATCTCATGCTTTTTATTCTGCAATACATTAAGTAATCAGCATGAATAACAGTCTTTCAGAAAGTGAAGAATTCACCATGTAGGTGAATGCCCAAGTTAAAACTAGTTCAACTTACCTTCTCATTACATTTTCTTTTGACCCAGTTACAAAACCCGAACAGCCTTCTTTGCAGTCGCCTTGTGCATCGCTTCACTCTGTGGCAAATGGAAAGGGTTTTTTTCTTTTTATCGCAACTATTCGAAAATCTGTATGCTATGCAAATGGAGCCCCCACATGTAACTAGTTTTTGTTCTTATGTTAGAGCCGTGAAAGAAAATCTGCTCTCATTTAGCTAATGGTTATTGTGGTTTCTCAAGTCTCACCACGTTAGTTTTCAGCCACCACTAATTAAGGAAATAAAATATCAAAAGATAAGGAAAACAAAACCATCGCCTGGATTATTCCAGCACCCACATGCTGCTTCTGGAATGATGTGTGGGGGGTTTTAAATTCTAGAAGAAAGTAGGCACACACACACGCACACACCATGCCGTTCCATCCTGCTTTAATGTTTGTTCAGTTAAATTTAGATCAATCTAATCTGATCCAAAAATCTAGCTATCTAGCCGGGGTTCTAGTCTCAGTTTATGTTGCCTATTCTTTCCTTTTAACATTATCATCCTATTTTGCAATATGTTGTTTTTTTCTTTTTTTCTCATTAATTCTTTAAAACTTTCCTTTTCTATTTGCATCTGGTTTTTCATTCTCTGTCAAACATGCCTTTTTTTCTGGTTTTAGAATCTGTATTTAGTTTTTTATTCTCCCTATTTCTTCCTCTTTCTTTGTTCAGCTTTTCTAGATTCCTCTTATTTCCACCTCTTGTGTTCATAATTTCTCTCCAGTATTGCATTTTGTAACACCACTCACTTTCCCTTTGGTCTTTTTTTTGTTCACATTTCCAGCCTCGCTCCTACCTGATTCCATCTACCACCTGGTCTCAAATGCAGCCCTCCTCATGCAGATGTCAGGGACTGAAATAACATGATACCGGCACTGAATTCTACACTGACTGCTATCCATGGAAGTTTTAATTACTTTATCTCCTCTGCCAAACCAGTTGGAGAAGACAGAGGCTTTCTGCAGGGCTTCTGCCATGGGAGCAAATAAGGCTCAGGAGATTAAATGGGCAGTGGTTCTAAGCAGAGCTCTTGGGAAGAAGAGAGGCTGCATAAACAGTATTTATATTTAACCCTTAGCCCAAGACATATAATTGTATTTGTAAAACCTCACAGCCTGCCAGTTTTCTTTAACCAATGCACTTGCTATTTAATTTGAAAATGGAGAAAAACTAAAAAGAATTAATGGGAAACAGTTTGCAGGTCATGTGAAAACAATAAAGATTCAGATGTCATTTCTTCTCATACTGAACATGGAATTTCTGCAGGAAGAGCATAGTCATATGCAAAGCACTCCTCTGCTTCACTGCAGTATCACTTCTTTGAATCAGCCTAGCTCCCAGCTGGCCTGACTTCCAGAAAGAAGCATGAAGAGCAGAAAGTGTATCCTCCCATTGATAATCAGTAGCTTTGGAAAACTGGTTAAAAATACTTTCTTGGAGAAAATGTTGAAAACAAAGGTTTTAAACAAAAAATAGATGGATTTTCAATGGAAGCTTGCATAGTAAAAATGCCAATTTAGAAAACACATCAAGATGCACAGATGAGTTATTATACAGTTGTTTATGCTTTTATTCTCTTTTATAGTCTGAGCTTACAGATAAGACTACGTTTCCTAGCTTTGGGTAGAGCAAGTAGGCAATGAGTAATATCCATAGTCTAAGGTCTCATAGAAACCTAGACAGGAAAAGGTTTGGGATACATAAAGAACAAAAACCCCCATGAGACATAAGAGCAGCATTTTCTAGTTAACACATTTCATTTTTTCATCAAAATCTTTCTGGGATAACTAAAGGCATTCTGAAGGAAGAGATATGGTTTACTGAAACCATGCCTTTTTCCAATGTCATAATGCCATATCATGCAATTGATGTAGTAATGTGAGCTTGGTTTCATGGATTTGTTTACCCAGACGGGATCAACAAGCATTGTAAAAGGTATTTCTGATACTTAAATCTCCACTGGGCAGGGGAGACACAGGAATGAAACCCTAACCCTAACCGTAACCCTGACCCTGACCCTGACTCTAACCCAAGCTTAACACAGCAGCTATACTGAAAGGCTTAAAAACAGACTCTTGCTAAAACTGATCTAGTTTGGTTTTAATGAAATATATTGCAACAAAGAAGGCAGAAGATTGTAAAGTATTTCCAAATAACTTCTGCCTTCTGAAGCAAATGGTCTCCTGCAAGAAAGTTCTGCTGAATTGCCTGCTGGGGTATGACTAATTTGCACTAGGCTGTAGAGGACAAGTGAGTTTCCATATCAGAAGTGCTGCAAACACATGGCAAAGAGACAAGCAGAGTTAAATATGCAGTCGCTGACATAATTTCTATGGTTTTGGTGCTGTAGTCAGACCATACCTTTTGTGGTTATGTTTTGGGGTTTTTTGTTTCTTGCTCAGTTTCTCACACTTTTTCATGTCTCATAGAAATAACTACTGAAGTAGTTTCTCAAAGCCTGTCATCAGCCTATACTCCCAAGCACTGACATTTCAACCTGAGTATGTTGAATTCATTAACCTGATTTGTTTTTAAAGTTAAACTTTCTTTATATGACTGCTTTTAGAAGAATCCCACACGATGGAATGCCCCGGTTACCTCTCTTTCCACAGCAGAGACCTTCATGGCCTGAGTAAGTGCTGAAAGAATTTAGAAGGTGCTTATATACCTAATGATGCAGTTGGCTGTTCAGTATGGTAATTTCAAGGCATCTGGGATCCTGTCTTCTGCCTAAAAGGACAAATGCTGAAACGGAATAGTTAAGTATGTAACTTAACTAACATAGTTAAGTATGAAATTATGTCTGCACAATATGCAGCCACTGCATGAACTCATTATAGCTCAAAGATTTGTTTCCTTCTGGGTGGACCAAGAGACAGCATGTGTTTTTCAGCTCTGTGATTTTCCCAATTGTAAAGACAAATTTGAGGGGTTGGCTGGTCACTTCAATGAGACATTGACTCTTTTATTTTACCTCTACACCATGGTGCAGGCTGTAATCACTAACCACACTGTTGATCTGAGGCAACCCAGAATAAAACTCCCACAAGAGATTGCTCTGCAAGGAGGAAAGTCTTCTGCACAGTGGGAATTACTGCTCCTAAAGAGGCATCACTGAGATAACGCTAGTTCAGATTCATGTAGGAAGGCGGTTGTGTTCTAATCACATATCCTATCTATGTGGATGTGGATCAGTAAGATAATCAAGCACATGTTTAAATCATTCTGGGTTTAATAAGTTCTAAAAGTATTGGACACTTAACTCTTACTGCAGTCAGTAGAACCTAGGTATCTCAGCCTCTTTAGAGATTTGAGAGTACTCATGAATTTCCACGTGGATTAGGAGGGAAAGCAAATTGGGTTGTTATGCCAAGCAGATGACAGGGAGAGCAGTTGCTGGCACAGGATTCTCTGCTGTGAACAATTAACACAGCTCTCTGAATTCATATTGCAGTGTATTGTGATAGTTTCCACTTCCCTTCTAAGAGCAGGCAACTGCTGTAATCATTTGATCTTTAGGTTTTCATGCATGCAGTAACTCACTGGTGGTTAGTGATTTGATAAAATTGATTTTTCCACTGTGATTATACTCTGTTCTGGTGTCTGGAGCACCTCCTCCCCTTCCTCCTTCACTGTTCTTGGTATCTGCAGAGGTGTTTCTCTCATTTTCTCACTCTTCTCTGTGTCTGCGGTTGCTGTTGTGCAGGGCTCTTTCTCTCTCTTAACTATGTTATCCCAGAGGACATTGAAGATGGCTATCACCATCACCAATGGGCTCAGCCTTGGCCAGCAGCGGATCTGTCTTAGAGCCACCTGGCATGGGGGAAGCTTCTAGCAGTTTCTCACAGAAGTCACCCTTGTTTATTGCAGGGGGATTGGACTGGATGACCTACATATGTCCCTTCCAACCTAAACTACTCTATGATTCTGTGTTCCTATGATTGTGTTGTGCAGTTGTTCTGGATTCAACAGTAGCAGTCATTTTTTTCCCCTCCTTGGGTGGTCAACCCATGAAGAAGACATCCCCTTACATTCTCAGTCACCTCACCAGACCATTAACAGCATCACTTGAGAGTTCTGAAGGTTTTGAATGGCCTTTAGGTACCCTTGAAACCTGCCTGCTGATTGTGATGAGGATCATCATGTTGGCATGCATAGAGTGTGTTTCATCCCATGAAAGCTGCAGCTTCAGTCTCTAGTGAGCAGGTTCCCAGATGGAGTGGAAGAGCTGATTTTACTCCAGCTTCCATGATAAAGAAGAATAATCCCTTTCAACAAGACTTAAGTGTCCAATATTGTGCTGACTATTAGATGGCCTTGCCTCCAGCTAGGTGGAGGTAGGGGACAATCTGATTTACTGGACTGTGTGGATCAAATGGCCTGGTACATCAGTCCCACAGAAGTATAAGGCTCCAGTAGATACCGGTGCACAGTGTACCCTGATGCCATCAAGCTGTCAAGGGGTGGAATCCACTTATATTTCTGGAATGACAGGAGGATCTCAAGAGTTGACTGTACTGGAGGCTGAAATCAGCCTGACTGGGAGGGAATGGCAAAAACACCACATTGTAACTGGTCCAAAGGCTCTATGCATCCTTGGCATAAATTACCTCAGGACAGGGTACTTCAAAGACCCAAAAGGGTACTGATAGGCTTTTGGTATTGCTGCTTTGGAGACAGAGGAAATTGAGCAGCTGTCCACCTTGCCTGGTCCCTCAGAGGATCCTTCTGCCGTGGGCTGCTGAAGGTTGAAGAATAAGTGCGAATAACGACCACAACAGCGCAGGGGCAGCAATATTGCACCAGCCTCTGTGGAAATCAAAGAGTACAATGGACTGTTAAAAATTACACTGAGAGCAATGTGTGGTGAGACTTTCAAATACTGGGATACACATTAACCAAAACCCACCTGGCTGGTCAACACCAGAGTATCTGCCAACAGGGCTGGTCCAGCCCAGTCAGAACTTTCCCGTACTGTAGAAGGGGATAAAGTTCTTGTGATGCACATAAAGAATTTGCTGGGGAAGACAGTCTGGGTTATTCCTGCTTCAGGTAAAGGCAAATCCACTCGTGGGATTGTTTTTGCTCAGGGGCCCAGATATACTTGGTGGGTAAGATGGGAAGATGGGGAAGTCTGTGTATACCTCAAGGGGATCTGATTTCAGGGGAAAACAGCCAATGAACTCAGTTGTATGCTGCTGCCTGCTATGTAGTACTTTTATAGCCCACCAACCAGATGTCTTCAGGTCATCAATAACTGGCCCTGACTTCTGTCTGACCATCATCCCAACAAAGAATTAACTTTGATGAAACCAGATGAGTTCTGCGGTAAAGGAATGATCAGCATCAGCAGGCAATGACCCAATGCTGCACACAGCCTTTCCTGTTCTGAAAGATTGTTTAAGAGATGGAGCCCTACATCATGGACAAGATGGACTCAGAAGCTTTATATGGACTGGTCCATGCACTAAGAAATGATATCTCTCTCTCTCTGCGGTTGTATGTGTGTATATATATATATATATATATATGAGATAAGAGTGATGGTATATAGAAAATGTAGGATCTGAACATGATGTGAATGGCATGGAATAAGGGGTGGATACTATCCTGGGTTCAGCAGTAGCAGTCATTTTTCTCCTTCTTAGTAGCTGGTGCAGTGTTGTGTTTTTGACTTTCAGCTTGTGAACAACACTGATAACACCAATGTTTGTAGTTGCTGCTCAGTAATGTTTACTCTGATCAAGGACTTTCTGAGTCTCATGCTCCGCCAGGGAGGAGGGGAAGCCAGGAAGAAGCAGAGATAGGACATCTGACACAAACTGACCAAAGAGGTATTCCATACCACAGCACATCATGCCCACTATATAAACTGAGGCAGTTACCCAGAAGGGTTAGATCCCTGCTCAGTCTGGCTGGATATCGGTTGGTGGGTGGTGAGTGGTTGTATTATCTTCCTTTGTTACTTCTCTTACCAGTATTATTATTATTGGTGGTAGCAGCAGTGGTTTGTATTATACCTTAGTTACTGAACTGTTCTTATCTCAACCTGTGGGAGTTACATTCTTTCAATTCTTCTCCCCATCCCTCCATGAGCTGGGAGGAGAAAGCGGGGGGGAGTGAGTGAGCGACTGCATGGCTGAATTCCCAGCTGGGTTTAAACCACAATAGCAGCACAGACATGTTCTCTACTGAATGGAAAAAGCACGGGTGCATATGAGGACACCCTTAAGAAAGCTGGTAACGGATAGCTACCCATGCTCCCTCCTCCCCAGGATTTTGCCTCCAATTGAGGTTTTGGAAAGTGTGCTAATATTAACCGATTCCTGCCTCACTGCAGCTTCTTTCCACTTTGTTGACCAGGGTTGGCAGATATTAATTTTGCACTGATCCACCATTCATCCCCAGTGGGCTTTCACCACCCTGAAGCTTTAGGGTCTGTCACAGGAATCGCCACTGAGATACTAGCAGTGACATCCTCACCAGAATCTGTAGCTGCCCCCATGGCTCCTCTCTGTGTACTCACACAAAGCAGTCTTGACTCTATCTGCTTCCTCCTACAACGAGGCACAGGGGAGAACTGGTATTAACATGCCCCCACAGAGTGCCTCACTTCAGAGAGGACCATCTGACAGATCTGTTTCTTTCACCCTTAAATCATTCTATGTTCAACATTGTTTGGACTCAGAATGATACCCCAGCTAGGAATATATGGGTCTGAAGTCCTATTCTTTCGTTACTTCACAGGAACGATATACCTTTTCCTATTTCAAAGCTTGGTTTCTCCCAAAATACTTCTAGCTATTGCTAGCTTTCAGTGAATCGACACCTGGCCCAACCAGTCGTTTTCTTCTACCGACTAGCAGTCATCAAGTGGAGAATTTTGCTGAAACAGGAAGCAGCTGCCGCTAATACAGGACTTTTACTGCAATTTTCCCAGTAATTTTATATGATAAACTCCATACCTCAGCTGTGCTGGTGAAGGGGATAGACTTCTACCAACTGAGCTCAGACAGGAGGCTCTTGGAAGTCCTGAAGTAATCATGTGGGGCCGCTTAAAATATTTAATACAAACAAACACAGCAAAAGAGCTTGCACTTGATGCCTCACTCAATGTTATTACTGAGCTTAATTATGAAATGAAAACCACTGTAATTAATAGATTCATATTCTCTGTTACTGAGATGCTATTGCCTGATAACCATGAGCTACACCTCAGAATTCAGAAATTACCCCTGCTCTACAGAAGTGGAACTAATGGCAGGATTAATGGCTCAAAAAAACAAATTCTTCTTACAGTATGGTGCTATGAAAGTAATTTATCTCCTTGAGAGTTCGTCATCATCTGAACCAGCTGCAAAGCTCCAGGACTCAGATGTGGAGGATCATCTTAAGAACACAACACAGCTGCATATGCAAGACAAACCTCAAAGTGCTGGCATAAGTGGACCAAGGAGAAAAATAACGTTTGTTCCTCATAGTCTGTTTCAAATAGGAAGTTCTGGGAGCCGAAGATAACTTGTGTTTAACCACTAAGTGGTTGTGAAAAGAAACAGAGTCTGTAAGAGCCATGATTGCTTAACCAATAACATAGATTGCTACATCTAAAGCATGTATCAGCTAGAAACAATAACAAGGAAATGGTTATGAAAAATGGTGATAGAGTAACCTGTAGAGGAATATAGAGGCTGTTTTTTTACTGATTATTTGTCATAACACCCTTGAAAGCTTAAAGTGTACAGTCAAGCAACTTTGTTCCATAAACAATTCTGTACCTCCATGGAGTCCATGACATCATACACCACACTCAGATACTTCTGAATGCAAGATGGTTGTAGGTAAAGAAAAGTCTGAACTTCAGAACCTATCCCTCTGCTCAGATGTGCCATCTGCCCACAGAAGATGAAGGAGGGACCATGCCAACAGCTGGAGAGAAGCCCTCAAGTATGTAATGAAGATCCTTCCTGGTTAAATCAAATGGAAGGTAACTGTGAGGCCATTTCACCCTGCAACAAAAAGTGTGTGGGAAAAACCACTGATTGTGCTGTTCTCCCTGAAAGTTTTCTTACTGTGTTGCATTAACTTTTGTTTACACCAATTTTCCTTTTCTGTCACAGCTGAGTGCAACAGACTGTAAAAGGCGAGACAGAATGCTAGGCTGGAAGATTTTTAGAAGCAACAGGAGATCTGTGGGTTTTTTTACTCCTACTGTGGAAGATGCCCCCTCAATGAGGGCAGCACAAGGTTTTCTTCTTACAAGCTTCCCTCTGATCATCTATTAAATAAAAAGCAGCTCTATTTGAAAGCAAAAAGAAGCTTTGAAAGAGTTCAATTTGCTATAAGCCTTGTAGTGAGGATGCTTTGTTTTGGAAATGTCTTTAGATGATTTTCAATGAAGTTTACATCTCATCATTCTAATAACTGGAAAAGATCAGAATCAGACTTGTTTCTTTTAATAGTCATAAATGCAGAGATTGCTTATTGCCTCTATCTTGTTATATCTGACATGGTAAGATCCTATGTTAAACATCTTTCATCTTCTCTCTTTCTGCTGCCCTGCAAAGCCCACAGTGTTTTTCAATCTGTTAGAGTACCATAGAATCCAAGGCTTTGAAACTCTTCTAGACAGCAGCTTATTCCTGATGTAGTTGCCAGCCTGCTCTTTCAAGGTGGATCTTGTCTGGCCCTTTCCCACTCATATCCTTTGAGCTTCAGAGTCTGAAGCACTGCCCCTGCACTAGGACTTCTAAGCACATCTCTGGGGTACCAAATTCTGCTCAGCAGCCCCCTTCTGAATGTTTAACCTCTCAGTCTGCCTGGTTCCCCCATCTCCTTCCACACCACCACAGCTTTAATGTTTCATTCTACCCCACCAAGGGTGCAGGCCTTTATCGCTGAGCTCTTCAGTGTTCTTAGGGGGAAACCAGATCTTCTGCTTGTGTTGAAGGCAATTCAAGAGTTTTCTTCCAGCACCCTGAGAAGACCAGCAGAAATATTAGCCAGGCCTCTCACATACAAAAGTATGTCAAACTGTCTTCAATCCCATCGGGAATCTGTTGTCTCTCTTTCTCCTCTCCAAATTGCTATAAAGGCTGGAATAATCAATAAGGTGGGTTTCTTTTTCTTCTAAGCCATAGCGCTGCAGCCTCTTCAGACCTATCCCACATTGAAACAGAAGGCCAGCTGCAAACCAGCTTATTTTCAGCAGGGAGTCATTGAGTTGCAAAGACAGGCCATTGCTCTGGGTCGTAAAGGAAGAGAGTGACTGAACAAGCATGGGAGAAAGTCCACAAGGGCACTGGTGTTGCTGGGGGATGTAATGAATTTCACAAACTGTATGGCCTGACAACCTGCCAGGTTGCAGCAGGTCTATGCACCCACATTTTACAGATGAGGACTTTGCACACAGACTCATTAAGGAGCTTACCCAGAGTCACCCATGAAGCCTGTAGCAGACCTATGACCTTGGTGCAGGTCAGTGCCATAAGGGATAGAGGGCCCTTCTTTGGACTATGTTTGGCCAAAAGTAATTTCTCCTAACGCTGGGAGCAGAGGTGGATAGTGGGAACACAGATGCATCAGTCAGGATCACAGTGCTGCTCTGCAGAAACTAAGTTCAACTGGGAGATAAGGAGGAGATGGGATGAGCATGGGTAATACAGGGACAGCTACAGAGGGAGAGGGATCCAGTAGGAGGCACAGGGAAATAAAGATAACAAAGTTGGTGAAGAAAGTCAGAAAGGAAACTGAAGAGGAAACAGATTGTATTCAAAAGGAAGGTGCTTGAAACAGTCGAAGGACTTACTAAGCCACCATCTTGTGGCTACTTATGCGATGATCAGCATGGCTAATTTTGTGGTCTGACCAGCCTGGGGAATAACAAAGGCAGAAAGTGTTTCTGAGAACAGCGCTTTTTACCTTTCACAACCCATCAAACTAATGGGAAGAAAGAGCACCCCAACCTCTTGCTAACACCACTGCACAAATCTGACAGTGAGGAAGGCTCTGCCTCACAGAGCCCTAGTGTGCCTCACCACACTCCACCAGGACTGGTGCCACACTGTATCACCACTGACTCCAGAACTGACACCAGTTTAGGCTCCAAATACACAGCAGAGGATCCTCCACTATCCTTCATTGCTCCTTTCTGTGTCTAAGATCAGATATAATTTGTGCTTTTTTATGCGCAGTTTTCTGCTGTAGAGGTTAACACAAGGCTGTAAGAGACATCAGTGTCCCCGTGCTTTCCCACTTAGGTAGGTTTAAGATGGTACAGTTAAATTCCCCTTCTCTAGTACAACCAGGTGCTCAGTGGGGACGCTCTTCTCAGCACCTTGTGCTGATGGGCAATACCTGGAGTGGCAAAACTCCTGGTTTACCCAGAGTTCTGGCAAATTCTCCATGTGAGATTTTTCTGCACTGCCACAGATTTGAGATGGAGTATTCTCTGAAATACCGTATTTGTTTAAATAGTGACCGCATTTCACTAATGATCATTCAAACAACTGTGTGGTCCAGGCTGGTAGTAAACAACAGAATCCTGTGGTTTCAGATTAAACCCTGAGGTTATGAACAAAAGCCAGGGGAGAAAAGGGGCAGCCATACTCCAGGAAGTGGTCTGTCTTTACCTATGTGGTCAGCTTATTACAGCTCAATTTCTAGACTCCTCTACTCTTGGAACATAAGACAGAAAAAATAAGCTCTGACATTGGTGAGGTTTGCTTCACCTGGATGGTCTCTTGCATGTTCTTAGCTGTTGAAAGTTTATTTCAATTTACTTCCCCAATGTCTCATGGCATCATAAGCAATGGTAAAATTATTCACTAGCATAATTTGGATCTAAAAATCAGCTGACTTGAGCAAAAGCACAGAAGTGACAAGAAAACATAGAGGTGCTATTGGTTGCAGAAGGCCATGCAACTGGACAGCCTTCAGTTTGCTTCCCGTGACCAGCAGATCCTTGGTGATGAGTAAAACAGTTATACAAGAGCGTGAGTCATGATGCATCCTTTTCTTTTCTTCGTTTCAAAGACCACAAAAGCAAACCACAGTGGGAGACCAGCAACCAAAACAGAAAAAGGGCTGTTCTGCAAGATTTCATGTTCCATGATGCATGGGTAATTGGCCTATATTTGTGACCTCATTTTTCTCTCAGGTTTGCAGCTGTGCTGCAGAGATTTGATCTTTTGGTACAAAGCCTGCACTGTGCAGGAGCAAGTATGGTCAGTGCTGGGTACAGCGACCATTGAATGAAGCATGTGGCCCTCTTTTACGCTAACTTCCACATGGCCCTAAAGCCTGAACCAAACCTTAAATGCAGCTCTTCAGCAAAGGGACAAAAGAGGATGTAGAAAGAGACAAATACCATCCTCCCTCAGGCATCTCGGTCTGAATTGCACCCAAAACTCCAAGGTGATGGATAGAGCAAAACCCCTGGTGGGGAGGCGCCAGCTGCTGCTGGCTGTGGTGGTGAACACACTGGTGCAGGAAGAGGACCTCTGTGGTTCTGCTCCTACATTTAACAAGAGAGAGGGGAGCAACTGACATTTCTGGAGCTGCCCCTAAAACTCACACATTTCGGGGACAGAACAGCTGTTTACATGCTTTGCACTGCAGACAAGATATACCTGCTCTGTGCACTGCTGGATCTGTTGCATTATGAGTTATTCCTGTCACACAAAAAATAGTGGGCCAAGTTATGAGGTCATATAGTGGATGCACACAGCTACAGGCATGCATCTCTTCATCTTTTCCCAGCAAACGTATTTTCAGGCATGTCCCTTGCACGAGGCCACTGCCAAAACCAAGGTCCACCTTCTAGAAATTCTTTACTCTGAGGGTGGTGAAACACTGGAATGAGTTGCCCAGGGAAGTTGTGAATGCTCCATCTTTGTCAGTGTTCAAGGCCGGGTTGGACAGAGCCTTGGATGACATGGTTTAGTGGGAAGTGTCCCTGCCCATGGCAGGGGGGTTGGAACTGTCTGATCTTAAGGTCCTTTCCAGACCTAACTATTATATGATTCCATGATTCTGACTTTCTGCTTCAAAACCAGAGTGCTCCTCACAGTTAACTTCTAACATGCTGCTGTTACTCCTTCAGACTTCCTACCTTTTTAACACAAATGAATTCTCACATCTGCTGCTTCGTGGCCTAAATTGCAGCAGTCAGTAGCTGCTTCACTGTCAAGAAGACAGCCACACGCTCCAGGGAAGGGAGCACAGCTCCAGCCATTCCTTTGACATCGCAAAGGGAGTTTCCTGCATCAAACCACGGCTCTGCTTCAGGCTGTGGGTACTGCCCCTGGTTCATTCAGCTTTACCTAACTTGCTCTCTGCTACCCCCCACTGCCTTCACAGCTTCACTGTTCTTTGGGCTAGCCTCAGTTCACGGGTTTGTGCTTGATTGCTGCTTCTTTGTATAAACTGCATTAATCTGGCTTCCTTCAGATTAGTACTTGGCACTCATTTCTACCTGGGTACCTCTTTCAACTCCTTTTCATCGTTCCACAGTTTAGCTTAATTCATCTTGATGTCCAACGCAAAAGGAGCAGAAAAGCTACTGTGCATTAACATCACACTAGTTTACCCTAGTGGAAGAGGAGGTATTAATGAATTTTTATTTCTCTGTCTTGGAAGAAGTCCACTAGAATTTGTCTAATTTCTCTTTGGAAACACCAGATTTCTAACATCAGCAGCTCCCTGTGTCTGTAACCACACAGTGCAAACACCTGCTTAAAATTCAGACTTTCTCATAGTTTTGTTTAACAGTATCTGTAAAGGTGCCTAATCAAAAAATGCACTCGGGCCATAATTAGCCTAGTCTGCTGACTGAGTATAACTGAGCAAAACCACTTTTGCAGTGTTGCACTTAACACAGCTGAGGGGTTGTTGCTTTTTTATGGCAGTGTGTTACTTAAAACTACAGTTTGTTCCCTGAAGAATTACTTTAACTCTCATATTTCTTCCATTAATGCACACTAAAATATGAAGCTTACACATACAAAATTCTGATCTCCAGGACTGTTTTAGTCTCTAAAACTAGAACTAATATTTTGGAATTTCCTCTTGATTTGCTTGGGATTCTTTTAACTACTTATCTTTCGATTTTATCAGTTTCTATTTAATGAATAGAGCACAGCCCTCCGACTTTAGAGTTCCGAGATGAAGAAAATACCAGTCGACATGTCAGCCACTTAACACTATAAAGGTGCTTTTAATTACAAAGGTTGCCAGAATAATTCTGTAAAAAAACAGCCTCTGTAAAACATTTCTTAGGTAGGCAAATACCAAACTGACTTCAAGGAAATGCATGCTTCAGGCTTTTGCCTAAATTCACCCCTAATTCATCCACAAGCCAAAACTATTTAGACTGTTTTAAACATCTTTAATCGTGTTCAGAAAGGACTGGAAACACTGCTTAGGGAGGAGACAGGAGAGACATTGCTGATCAGGGGCAAGCATGGCTGAACAACTGGTTTGCACACAGCCACTCCCTTTTGTTCCCTTTTCCATTTGTTTGACCACGCTTACTCCTCCAAACCACAATGATCCCTCCCTTTTCCCCTTTTAGGTCCTGGTCCTAAACATCTCCTAACAGGAATCATGCACTCCCCAAATGGTCCTTCCTAGCATCCCACTGCCAGTTCATGTAGGTCTCTCATCCAATGGGGAACCATGGAATGTTGCCTCTCATGGGACAGCCCAGGGAAGAAACAGGGGGCTTCAGGGGCTCCAGCTTGGTATTGGGTTCCCCTGCCCTTGCTCCTCTGCATTCATAAGAGTTGAACATTAAGGCTATAGCCTAACTTTCACCCACATAAAATTAGTCAGACCGCACCATCTGCTCTCCTCACACAGCAATTCCCAGCCACATTTCATCTCCTAGGCAGGCTGTGCTCTGAACAGGAGGCTTGATGCTTCCGAGGGCCTTGTTGGCCTGTGTGGCTGAAGTATGCTGAGCTTCACAGGCTTGCCCTTCAGGAAGGGAGCTGCAGGATCTGAGGAGCCCACGGCAGCAACCACTGGACCTGCAGGAGTTACCTTGTTCTGTCCTCCCTCCCATTTGTGGAGATGAGCTTTTAATCACACCATCTAACACAAAACATGAGAATTACATGCCTAAAACATAACGTGAACATGAGTGTAGAAGAGATTCTGCCATGATCACCTAAGCCAAAAAATGTTACTGGAGAGATTGCCCTGCTGCACATCATCCCTTTCCCAACATTGCCTCCTGCAGCATGCCCTGACGGACATCTGCCAGCCCAAACAAGCCATGTTGTGAGCATGAGGTAGAAGTTTTCCATTTCAGAGAAAAATAAGCTAAAGAAGGTTCTTGCTATGAAGATGCATGTGATGATAGTTGTACAGGGGAACTGTGCAAATGACCTGATTTTACTACTTTATATCTGTTGTGGTTACCCCATAGCATAGAGCAATTGAAACAAAACAATTAAAGCTGCTAGGGAACTGAAAAACAACTTTAGAAGTCTTGTGGCTTGGTTTTTAAACACAGCTCCAAGTGTAAGGATTACCTGCAGTCACTCACAGTGCACTATCTAATTATGTTCTAACTTCACCATTTCTAAGAGATTCCTTCAACAACATCCAATTTAAAATGTTACAGCAGTGTGGATGCTAAACTATATTTGCCTTTCTCCGTGGGACAGACTGCACATACATGAAACACGAGCATCAATCAATGTAGCAAAATTGTTTCTACATGCAAACAAGGTTGCTTGCACGCACAGAGGCAGCCAGATGAAGTCTGTCTATCCCCATAGTAACTCATCTTCCATATAGAGGTCTGGTTTGGTAGAATCATGGGATAATGTAGGTTGAAAGGGCTTCCTGGAGGTCCAGTCGCCTCCTCAAAGAAGACTTCAAAGCTGAATCAGGTTGCTCTGTATCTATTCATTTGAGTTTTGAAAACTCCAGGGATGGATAATTCACAACCTCTCCGAGCCCATGCTCCTGGACTATTCTCATTGTGATTTTTTAGGCTTTGTTTCATGTACGCAGCTGGAATTCCAGATGCAATTTGACTGTGGTCCTTTCACTGAGCACCTCTAGGAACAGCCCAAGCCTGATTTCCATACTGGCCCCCCATAAGCAAGTAAGACCACAGCTTAAACACCCCACCTTTACCTTCCTTTGTACAGACAGAATAGCCCCAGTTCCTTGTAGAACACATCCTCCAGCCCCATCACCACCCTCTTGTCCCATTCACTGGACCCTCTCTGTTTTATTTGTGTCTTTTTTACCAGGGGAGCCCAAACTGAATATAATACTCTGGGTTTGGTCTCACAGGGAAGGGGATATAGGGGAAATAACCACTTCCCTCATCTGTCTGGCTACACAAGCACAGCCACAGGCTGATTAACTCTTTCAGGCTTTCACTCTTTGCAGCTGCTCCCAGGCCCTCTTCTGCAAAGCTGTTTTTTACCCAGCCCATCTGTCCACACTTTGGCTACATAGATGCTTTAGGAGAATTTGCATAAAGCAAAAAAAAAATTACATCCACCTTCAGAGCCATGATAGGAAGCGATCACATTGGTCAGACACAATTTGCCCTTCATAAACCCACACTGCTCCTTCTCAGTCACCTTATTTTCCTTCATGTACTTAGAAATGGTTGTCACAAGGACTTGCATCCCAGGAACTGAGGTGAGGCCAACTGGTCTGTACCTTGCCAGGTCCTTTTTCTTACCTTTTTAAAAGCTACCTCAGTCTTTCTTTACCTTCAACACCAGGCCATCCCCTTCCATTCAGCAGCAGGCCCACATTTTCTTTCATCTTCCTTTTACTGATGTACTGCTTGAAGAAACTCTTGCTGCCTTCCTATTCCTTGCTAGTTTCAGCTTCAGCCAAGCTTTGATGTCTTGTATTAAGCTTGTATACCTGTGCAGTTCCATGTCTATCGCTTGCAGCCCATCCTCACTTCCACTTTCCACACAACTTTTTGCTTTTGAGCCCAGACAGGAGTTCCTCAATAAGCCAGTCTGTCATCCTGCTATGCCTACTTGTTTTTTGCATGACAGAAGGCAACCAGCTCTAGCCCCCTTCAGGGCAGCCTTCTAAAGGGTCCTGAAGAAGAGAGAGTTCACTCCCCTGAAGCCCAAGTCTGTTCTTTGGCAACTTGTTCTCCTCTCTGCTCTGAGTACTTTTAACTCTGCCATCTCATGGCCACTGTAGCCAAGGTTGCCATCAACTATTGCATTTGAGCACTTCTTATTCCTGGGCAGCTCAGATCTAGAGTACATCTCTTGGCCCCATCCTGTTGTGAACCCAAGTAAAAGACAGTCCCTAACATACTCTAAGTCTCCTGACTTGTTTGCGTTCTGCCATGTCAGTCTTCCTGTAAATTGGAAGTGGTTAAAAATCCCCATGAGAACCACAGCATGCAATCAGAAGACTTCTTGAAATTGTTTAAAGAAGGCTTCATTCTCTTCCTTTTCTTCATTGAGTCATCTGTTGCGGGTGCTTACCACAATATCCCCTTTATTAGCCTATATTTCAACCTTGACAGCAAACTCTTGGTGGACTCTCAGGGTTTTCTGTATTCCATTTATGCTTTGCACATTCACACTCTCCTCTATAGACGTTCCCCCTCCATTTTTCTTTGGTGCCTGCTCATTAAGCTTGTAGCACTCGCTCATGCAAGCTCTTCCACCATGTGTTGCCATCCCAGCAATATCACAGCTTTGTGACTGCACAGACTGTCATTTTCTTGTTTATTTCATTGCACATTTGTGGAAAAGAACCTCTGATTTCCTGCAGTGAGGGATGTCCCTCCCTCAGACACTCCTGTGTGCATTACCTGCAGGCTTTGGTGTCCACACCCAACAAACCTAGTTTAAACTCCCCACAAAGCTGGCAACCCTGTCAGAAAAGATAATAATCTTCATCACGTGCATCTTGTCCTTTCCTTGCAAACCTCATTCCTCACTCAGCCTTAACCAAAGCCCTGCCTGTGACAGCAGACACATACTAGAAATGGGCTCAGGTGAGGAACAAACAGGCCTGATGGGCAGAGCAGTGACTTCATCCCTCTGCAGAAGTCCCTGACAACAGTTTTCTGTCACTTTCTCTCAGCCTCACTGGCTCTGACAGCATGGCTACTCATCTCCTGCCAAAACTCGTGCCTTGTCTTCTTGTCAGGCCTCTGAAGATCTCTCTGTAAGCACCTTCAGCTGAAGAAAAAGCTTTCTTGTTTTTTCATCCATAGAAATTCTAGCTCTCCCCTGGTTAAACATTACCTCTGGCCTTCCCCTTCTTCCATGCAATGGGGGATTTGGGTTCTTGCTTTTACAGTGGCCACAAAGTACCTTTGCCCTTCTGTTGGCATTGCTGGTGCCATCCATCCTGCTTCACCTGGTAGCTCAGTGTCCCCATCAAAGCCCAGCTCCAACAGGTGAGGCTTGTGTCACCCCAGTCTCCAAGAAGCTCCAGGCAATCCTTGCACCTAGACAGCCACATACTCTTCAGGGGTGTGTCTGGGCTGAGGCATCCCATATGCTGGCATAGTTTAGACGGTTAGCACTAAGGACTGTCTTGCAGCTCATCACAATCATCACTGTGTTCTCTACCAGTCTAAAGAACCATCTATGGCATTACTGTTCAACTTCTTTCACCAGCTCCTACCTATTTGCACAAGCTAATAACAGTAACCCTCAAGTGTTCAGGAAGATGAACACAAGCCTGCTTTGCTCCCCTGCACTGTGCAGATACCCTCTCAGTCTCTCAGATCCTACATCTTACAAATGCCAGCTGGCTCCCCTCGGGTAGGCTGCTTCCTAATTCAGCACACACTGACCACGTGACAGGAACCTAATACACCTGCCTTGTCCCCAGTACATTCCCTGGTCAGTGTGCTATCCCTTATACTGCTTTTTGTTCCCAGCTGCAGTTCATTCAACTTCTAAGTATCAGGTCTGCATTTCTACTCCAGCACTGTGCTTACAAAGGTTTAAAACACCTTTTTGAAGAGCTTACAAACCATGCTGTTCCCCTAGGTCAAGTGACAGGTCAAAAACCTCAATACAGAAAGCAAACATGCAATTCCTGGAACAAGGCAAATATTCCTCAAAATAAACTTATAATGATACGCTCAACACTGTTGTGCTCTCTCTACTGTTCCTCAGCTACTGTATGCAAACAATGCTTGAGAACTGCTCTAGTACAAAAGAATGACTTTCCATCCTTTTCCTGTACTTATTCATTTATTGACCATTTTTCTCCCAAATAACACAATGGACTTAACTAAAGTGATGCATTTTGAGGCCTGAGAAAGAATAGGCACTTCTTTGAACAGCAAGGTATATACTTCTATTTTGCCCTCTGAAATATACTAAAAAGAGTAAGTGATACGGGAAAAGTTACACAACAACTTTGGAACCGTGGTTGATGCTACAGCACCATGGACATATTCCAAAATGCCACATTATACGCACATTTTTCCTATTACCCTGCGTTAAAAAAACATAAATATATAAAAAAGCTAATCACAGCAGCAAATGTTAGTACCCCAGTAGACTAAAACCAGAAACTGTATGCTAGAGGTTACTGGGCTTTTGGGATTTAACACACACAGGCACACGCACACACACACCACCTTTTATGAGAATTTAATACCATTCATGACATAAACAAAAGAACTGCCACTTTTTAATATCCATTGCATTTCTGATAGTTTCAATCTTTGGGTATCTCAGCGACCTTGAAGAGCCCAATTCCTTTTTTTTTTTTGGTAGAAATCCAAGACAGCCAGTCTTATGTTGCAAGTTTCATTTTTTTCACAGTGCTGGATCAACCATAGATTGCCTGTAGAGGTAGCTTCAAGATGAATAAAATCACTTACAAATCTACCAAAACCGCACCTCCTGCAATTCAGTACAACTTCTCTTTTAGCTCTACCTGATGATGAAAACGCCAAACCAAAAAGACCTATCAAAATCAATGCATCTGGCACTTCCTGAAATGAACACAAAGCAGTCATCTTGGCATGATCTAATTGCTGCTGCTTAAACAACACTAAAGAACACAGAAGTTTGTTAGCATTTAGCTACAACTGAACTATCCACAGATGCATTCCTTCCAGAAAAGAAGGCTGGACTTTGTAGAAAATATTTCGTCAGTGAAAATTACTATGCTAAAATATAAATGAGAGGTAATCCCCTTCTTTATTATCATCACCCAATCATCACCTTGTCATTTACACCAGCATTTGAGTTGTCTCAAGAGCTAGATATATTGCGTAAATGAGGACTAAATTATCAAACCAGTCTGAAGCTGAGTGGTTTTATTACAGCTGACGAGAATATCACTTATGAGGAAATTTTATCAGATGTGCATGGTTTCTCACTTTGCTTAAAGGAAAAAAGAGGAAAAAAAACCATGGGTGGAATACAGCAACTTCACTACAAAAAGTGAGACAGGTATGTCTCCATAATCCACTCTCATTACCACATTAATGATAATGAACTGTCAGCCATAGGTTAGTCCCGAACTTTTTACTTCTGGAAATCACGGGATTTGTTAACCAGATTTCAGTGTGTTTAACAAAAAGCATGCTTCTAACCAGATCTAGCCAATAGAGAACTGCACAAACCAGTCCTAAATGGTCCTCTCAGACACTTCCTTCTCTGTTCACATAGATGCCTTCAAAAAGGCAGAAGCAGTACATAAGAACAGCCAGACAGGCAGATACCCATTTTTTATCATGGGGTTCATGCAGATGAGGTCAGGTACTTAACTGCATTAGGTCCTTCATGGAGAAGCCTAATGTAAAATACCAAAGAATGTGGTTTGAAATGTAGAGCAACACAAGCAAGAGAGCTTAGCTTGCCAGACATGTTTAAGTAACTCAGACTAACAATTGTAAACAACACAAAATTCTGCAAAGCAAGATTGGATTATGTCTTCCCTTTGTTGAATCATAAACCATTTGATAACTCAGACTGACACCCAGTAATCCTATTCAGTCTGGTCTTTATCAGACTTCAGGATTCACCATCAGGAATTGCAAGATGCTTTAGACTTAAAAGAACCCTGAGCATGCACACTTTCTCAACTGCAGACCAGACTGACCCTGAAAAAAGCCCACATTTTAAGAAGAACCCACAAAACACATAAGGCTTCCTCAATTTCCTAAATTTAAGATCTTCAGTTCAGGAATACTCAAGAATACAATTTAGCCAGCATAATAGCTTTATTTTGCAATTGGAATTATTACACACAATTCAGTAAAAGCCCACAGGAAGAACAGCATGGACACTTCATACTGTTTGGCATTTCCTTAAATAACAGCTAAAATGCAAGCTCTCCAATTAACCCCCGAGGTAAGACACCACCTTGCCATTAACAAGAGTCATGTTCACACTTAAAATACCTAATTAGTTATTTAAAAGGCCACATCTTCAAATTCAATTAGAAATCATTTAATAAGGATTTTATTCCTTCTGGTATGATAAATTGCCCCATATCCTACAGCTAACAGGCAACAGAATATCATATTTCCCAAGACATATGAAAAAAAAAACAAACAACCTGCCTCTACTTTATTCAACTTAAAAAAAATAAATAATATCAGAAATCAATTGTTCCCAGGTGTTCAAATGGAATTTTATTTCCTTCATTCATGCTGTTGCACTTCTCCAAAAGACAAAAAAACACCCAAATCAGCCCCAAACTTTTCCTATGTGGTACCTTGAGGCACAGGTTCCCCCATACTTAAAGGGATTTTTTTTTTTTTTTCCCAAAAAAGAAGTATATGTTACAACATAGTTGCTATTTGAAGTCTATGGCACACTGATTTTTTGGGGTGAAAAAAATATGTGTTCAGCTGCTACAATATGGCACAAAGTTAGAAGTTGACACCATGACTAAATATTCTGATGCTTTTTGCTGGCTGTTTTGGGGTGCATGCAAATAAAAGGCACACTTTTAGTCTCTCCTCTCAGATCATTTATGTTCTGTACAAGCCTAATTTCCCAGCACTGTTCCATGCCTGCTGGCCCAGTGCAAACAAAGATTTAAGTCAGCATCCAATGCTAGTAGCAGCTCTATATGCTTAACCAATGGCTTTAGTTTAGCACGCTACTTTCACTGTGGTGACCACTGATAAGCAGTCAACAGTGTTGCTGAAAAAAACAAAAAAAAAAACCAAAAAAAAAACCCCAAAAATTACAAAGGCTAAAAAAACTCCCCCGAATTATTTATATTGACTTACATGTATATTTCCAAGTGTGTTCACAATGTTCAGAAAGTGCACATTTTGAAGTCTTGTTTCAGTATTAACAAATGTTGATGACCTATATGTTATAGCAGTGCCATGTACAACAGCATTACTAAAGAACTGTCAGTGTTTCCATTACTGACCCTGTTTTGCAAAAGTATAATGAAAGTACAAGAATTTTCTCCTAGCCAGAACTTGGTGTCTGTAATGTCTTCTGCATGGTATTTTTCAATACTTGGATGCAATTCTGTATAGCAGTCAACCTGAAAAACAAGGTTTCACTTTCTGGCGCTCATTTTTACACAATAACGATTTTTGAGGATTAAAGTGAGCTTACAGCATATGAAGAGCCCTCAGCAATAAAAGCTCCACAAACCATTACGACATTGCTAAAACCTTAAACCACTAAGATTTAGTTAATGATTTGTGGATCTTACAAAATTACTTCTTGTGATTTAACAACAGGTAACATCAATGAGATTATCATGTATAAAAACAGTTTAGACCTTCAACACCAATGGTTAAAACATATTTAAACAAGAATAGTCAGTTAAGACTAGTGCTAAATTTAGCTCTTAAATTTAGCTAAATTTGGAATTGAGAGCTTAAATACTCTCAATTTGATGTGCCTAAAAACGTCCATCTTCCAGAAGAGTCTGAAAACCAGCAGTTTCAAGTAAGTCTCAAGCAATTGGGTATTGGGGCTGGTTACCATAAATATGTATTACATACTGACTCAAGAAAATTGTGTTAAAAGAAGTGCGAGTTGAACCACTGCCTCTGAAGGTTCTTGCTTTGGTTACCTTTAAAAAAAGTTCAGACTGTTACAATAGCAGTGCAAGTTTATTATAAAGCCTCATGCTTCTCTGTCACTGTTCTCTTATCAGCTGTCTTTTCTTATGCCCACTGCCAGCAATGGACATTCTGCGCGGAAAATCCACCTCCTGCTGTAAAAGGTGTGGCTGAACCAAATGAAGAAAATATCAGACTCAAATGGGAACACAATATTTCATTTAGTTCATGTTAAGAATATTTAAAAGCCTTCTCCATGTACAGTCTTCTTGAAATACAAGGCACAAATACAGTGGACGTTCCAGCAAGAAGTGATTGTCTGAAATTAACAGTCCACAGCAGTCTTCTAGTCCAGCACAATGAAATATTTTTGCTGTCCAATTCTATGCCACATCTTCTAAATAATCTGCCACATCACTTAACTGAGAAATAGTAAGGTCTTGCGTGATGCCTTCAAGCTAGGAAATAAATGGAAGTAAAAAAATCAAAAATCATGGGAACAGTAAGCATTACTTCTTGAAGTATATGTATCAACCCATCCTTTTGGACTCAAGTATTTACAGTGAAATTTCACGCTCCTTTAGGAGGTGTTCTTGAGATATACGTAAGACATTCCAATGCAGGATATTAAATTAGTCTCAAATACATTTCACATGCCTAGAAACAGACAGTGAATTGTGCTACTGAACACCGCTGTGAGATCCTTGGTCTGTTTTTTTTTAATCTGCATTGTATCTAACTTCGTAGGAATACTAGGTGTAAAAGCACGGAACAAATAATACAATCTAAACATGTGTACAAGGAGGCTATGATAATGGCACATTCCTTCAAGGAAGGCTAAAAGAAAAAGGTCAAGACAAGAAGAATGCCAAGAAGAATAATTTTAAAAGAATCATACTTTATCACTGGCAATTGACTCTTCTGTTCCCACAGAAATTTCATCTATTTCTTCACCAATACTGATATCACTTTTTTCTGAGCGATGACTAGTACTAAAGAGAAAGAAAATCGTAAATGTAGAAATAAGACTTTCTTTTCAAATATCCACATATTACAGTCACTTTATACCTCACATTTGGTTGGGATTTCATATCCTACCAAGTCAAATATGAAGTTCTTTAAAAACCCTCAACTAAAGGCTTTATACCTAGCTGCAACCATGATAAATACTGATAAAAACCCCTATGGCTTACCACACCAATACATACACATCATGAAGCTGTTAAATATTTATTACTGACTATTCATAATGCTTTATTTTTAATTGAGTATTTCAGCATACACTGCACTCATTATCTTATAGCATTAATTAAAGTGTTAAAACATTAAGTGCATAGCTCAGGAAAAAAAAAAAACAAACACCTTCAAAGAAAGCAACAACTTATGCCTTAAAGTTAGCACCAGGTTTTTAAGGAATGTATTACCCCCTGCACAAAAGGTATTTGTTGGTTTTGGAGATTGTTTGTTTTTTAATTTGTAACTACATATATTAGAATAACAACCAAGTTTAAAGGAGTTCAGAGATACTGACAGATTCCAGCAACAGTGAGTAGCTAAATATTATGAAATAATTCAAATATGCTAGTGGATATTCTTATAATGCATTAAATATGGTACTGCAGTATCATCCTTCTCTTACCTGTTGAAGTCATCAGCATATTCTTCATCATCTCCATTTCCTAAGTAATTTTTAAAAAGGTATCAATCAAACCATTTAAGAAATGCAAAAGAATACATTCCTGCACCAAAATGCATGGTTTAACAGCCAGCAAAAGTGTAAGTAGATTAAATTACTTATGCAAATTAGGAAGAGATGACTTATGCTTGCAATTAATAAATTTCAACCTCATTTACACAAACTGCTTTGAAATTAAACATACATTTTCAGGATGTTGTCTACATCTCTGAAGACAAATTCTAAATATGTGGCAGCTCTATTTTATGATACAGCTGATAGCTCTTATGTCATATCATCTTCATATTGCTCCTAGAGCTTTCAAAGCAACTTTCAAAAGGTGTGAAGGGCAAGGAATACCACTGAAAAACAGTAAGACTTGTCTGCCTATTTTTTCATACAAATATAAACCCACTCTTTTCTTAGAAACCTAGACAACAAAATTTAGCACTTGATATTAGCAAACATTCATAGAATGAATCAAGTTTTTGCTGCACGCATAAAATACTAATCCACATACAAGACACCAGTTCTCACTTTTCTGTATTCCTTTGGGTCAAGATCTTACTCTTAACTCCAGAAAGTTTTACAGTGGAGTTACATATACTGAATTAAAATCTTCATTAAAGGCTTTTACTTCTTTTGTTATTTATTTCAGTTTCTTAAGACTCCTCTAAGAAGCCAGGACAGAGCTTACAGCTAAAAATATCAGAGCTTCCTCAAAGCAGTTACTTGCCTAATTCCAGCGATCCCAGTTTTGCATTCACCAACCGCAGGTCTTTCAAAACAGTGTTTCTATGCAAATCTGTGAAAAAACAGAAACATTTCTATCAGAAATTTGACTTGGTATCTTTAATAAGATCCCACTTAAGCATACCAATCAGCTATTTATAAGTACTATTCTTTTATACTAACCCTATATAACTTTATAGTATAGTATAGTCATATTATACCCAGTTTTCAGGTCTGAACTCCGCTAACATTTAAAAATGTCAGTAGTAAACAGGGACAATTTCCCAGTATTCAGGATCAGGTTTCACAACATGAAGGCAAATATTCCTGAAGAATTTATACAAATAATGTAAGATAACAATAGTAAGGAGTAAGTTAATTTCAGTTAAAAAACTGAGCAATAGAATTCCATATTCCTGAAAACTGCTTTTTATAGAAAAAAAACCACACACATGTAGATGAGAATTTCATGCTACAAAACATAATCATCCCAATAATACATCAAAATTATTATGTGATCACTGTGAAAAAAAAGCCATGTTATAACCAGAAGGGGGCCACATACATAATCATATTTGCATTCATTACCTAATGGAGAATCTCTCACACAGTCATCAAAACACAAAACAAGTGAAAACTTACTATCAGACTCCTTTAGCAAAGGTGCACCAGTCAGGGAGCTTATCCCACTTTTTAAAGGCGGTGCATCAGAAAGGGATGCTAGACCTCCTGCTTTATTAGCTTCAGTTTTCCTGGAACAAACCAAATAAATCAGTACTCCACAGAGCTGTAAAATGTGCAAAATTACTTTCTCTATTTACTGAACTGTAGTAAAACTAGGACATTCACAGCAAAAAGAGAAAGGGGAAAGAACTATTTATTCTACAAACCTAGAAACAATAAGCAGTTCACTGGCACAAGCATCAAGCAAAATGTTCTGTATGAAAGTAATTTTCTCACCTGTGCAAAGACTTCTGCCTGCCCCTTTTCACAGACAGAGATCCTGCACCTTCATCAGAATCACTACTCTTACCAAGAGGCCTTTCATTATCCCCACATGTAAATGCAGTCAAAAGAGAGATTCAGATATAAATTAATATTTAAATTAGTTTTGTTTAGAACTAAAGGAAATTATGTCCAAGAAAACCTATTATAACCCTAGGATCAGTCAGTTCACAAAACGAAAATCTGTCAGTTGTAGCAAGATAGAACTCGTCAGCACATGTTAAAGTTCACTCGGCTACTACCTATTTCATTTATATATTTTAAGTGTTGAACTCAAATCCTTTAATAGCAAGTAAGGGATGAAGAAACATTATTTAAAAGAGATCAAGACTTCCATATTTAGTATTACCAGAACTTCTTGTTACTGTGATCCCATTCCTACCAGTAAGGGTAAAATTTAAATCATTAATTATATGTGACCAAAACATCACGTAAACCATCACATATGTAAAAACGTCCAACTTTTGAATAATAGGTCAGAGACCTAAGGGCAGTGAAAGCTTGGATCATCCCTTATTCTGCCCTTAATAACTGTTTGCCCCCTTCCTCTCTAATGCACCTTTCCTATGGGAATGGGCAAAGATCCCATAAGGAATTTGCCTGTTTGCACACCCAACAATGCTGGCGCCCCTCCTATTTACTCATCCCTTAGGACTTGGGCATACCAGCACAGCATACTACAAATAATACCTGAAGAGTAAGTTCTCTTTTCTCCTCTAGAAGAGCTATCAAGAGAGCAGAAGCAAAAGACCCAGCAGAGACAGCTCAGTCATAATTAGTTGCTACCTCTTAAAATACTCAGTAAACTTTACTATAACAACTACATTCCAAAAACACAATGAGGTTCAAGTCATTACTTGGTAGACTGTGACTCTACTACAGGCATAATTTGGAAATCGGTTTTTCTGTAGGAGATTTCTGTCCCAGGAGAAAAAAAAAAAAAGGCAACAAAAAAATAAAATAAAAAAAAAAAAACAAACAAAAACTTAAAAAAAAAAAAAAATCAAACAAAAACATGAACAAACAAAACCAACCCACAAACACAAAACCAACACAGCCATAACAAAGTTTATTTTACTGGATGGTCTTTTTAAAGATAGGCTGTTTACCCAACTTCAAAGTGAATTTCCCATCCTTTCATATGAAAATGCTCCAACAGTAAGAAATTAGTAAATATCATTATTATCCAGAAAATTCTCCAGCTTTTGCTAGTTTTCCCAACATATAGCTTAAACCTTTTTTATGGCAATACCACCTCTTGCTAGGAAGGTTGGACTTTGGTTAAAGGCTAATTAAATTTGCTCCTGAGAAGGAAGAGTACACGCACTCAGATGCAGTTTTCATCTTGATACTTCCAAAAAGAAAAAGGGAAAAGAAATACCATAGTAAGGTTATTTGTAACACAGGATGTTTTCCAGAGAAAAACACTGCTCTTTGAGGAAGAAAAAAAAAGTCTGTTCCAATGAAAGCTGTACCATAAATAATCTCTCTCACAGAGTTTACTAGAAAGAGACCCAAGTTTACCTGGCATGAATGCTTTGTGCTGTACCAGAATGATGGCATTCCAAGAGTAAGCATCTACTGCAGTGATAATACAAAAAGTTTACTGTTCTGCCAACAGCTGGGAGAAAAAGTCAACTTGAAGGGAACTACTTTCAAACTTGCAAATGCTTCTGCAACCTCTTCTGGTAACTTCTACTAAACCACAGCAATTCTCCAATTACTCAAGACAGGAAAAGAACACCATTAGATGATCTTGCAGCATTTCTCAACAGAGGTATCTAAAGCAGTATCCCCTTAGTACTGATCATCACTGCAGCTCTGCTGCAAGAAGAAACACCGATGTCTCAGATGTTCATCGCACCAAAGAAATAGGCTGGGGACATTATACAGTTTACATAATGTACCTTAAAGTGATACAGGTTTTTCCTACTTCTGTACATCCAAGAGATTCGAGATTACACTGTGCATTTCAAATAACAGAATCATAGAAATGCACATTTCAGAAACAAAACGTTACAGAACAGATCTAAGCAGTCACATTTACAAGTGTGAATAATCAAACATCAGATAGGTCTCAAAGGTCTGCGAGAATACTGAGGACAAAAATAAGCCCCTATGAAGTAGGACTTGCATGTGACCTACCAGCCATAAGTTCTTTCTGGTTTGGGTATAGGATCATCAAAAAAAGAATCTCCCTCTACATCATCTTCATCCACACCTGGATCACTTTTTTCTTTGGTATTCAAGTCTTTGTTTTCTAGTTGAGGATCTTGGTTGGTTTCATTAGGCAGAAAATGAATGCTTCTTTTGCTTCCTTCCCCTGATGAATCACTTGTATCATTTTGAGTGGTTTCAGCAGCCTTAAAAGACAAAGAATGAAAGAAGTATTTACGTCTTATAATACAGTGTTAATACAAGCATACACAAAAAAATATACACCTACCATCACTTTTTAAAAAGTCAGCTCAAATTTATTAATGCTCAGGAATTTATTATCATCAGGAATCACACAAGAGAAAAAAAAGTTTTACCGCTTCAGAAAGGAACTGTTCTTTATTGCTGCTGCCACTAAAAATTTCTGCTCCATCCTCTGAAATTGTTTTCCTACCTAGATCACCTCTAGTACAAAAGCAGTCAAGTTTTAAAAGAGTTGGTCATGAAGACATCTATACAGACTGATTTGAATATAGGGGAGTATGTTTTACAGCCTGAAAGTTACATGATACTTTATTAGTGTTATTTTGAAATTCATCTATAAACAGCTGTTAGTCACAGACAGTCTTTAAAAAAAAAAAATCAATTTAAATCCATGCAAATTCCTCCAACTTCCATACTAAATGGTGTCTCTGCAATATTATATTAGTTTTAAAGCAGCAAGCATAAGACAACTGCGGTTAATAACAATTTATCCCTCCAAATACTAAAACCAGAAATGACACAAGCCAATTACTTTGAAAGTACATAACATTCAGTCTTTGTACCATGCTTATGGCTCCGTCCTACAGATATTCAAGCATGTGAGAACTATTCCATATGCTAACTCTTAAGATCAAGTAATACAGTTCAAATCATATCTTGTGGTCCAAAGAACAGTATTTAAATTTGCCTACAATTGGCATTTGTTTTGAATTCATATATTATAAATTTCTGCTGAAGTTAAATAACTGCTTTCAAATTGAAGTGATAGGTTAACCATGGCTAAAGGTTCAAAGAACAACACGCTTACCTTGGTTTTCAGACTAATGGTGTTAGTAAGTCAGAATGTGGTTTCACACCTGCATTTAAACATAATTCTCTGCTCTGCCCAGAGCTGTGGTCCTGGTCTCTCCTAGCACACTCCCTTCTACATTACATATATTCATTGCCAAGTCACAGTCAGAGCCAGTTCAGCTCACAAGTTGGCTGAAAAACCACCAGAAAACCTTGTTTCAATCAGAAAGTCTAAACTGCTCAGGTTAACTGCTATCTTGCTGCAGCTGAGCCTGGCTAAAATTTCCTCCTTCTGCATTATTTCTACTCCAAGTATGTTGCACAAGCAGAATATTCTCCCACCCTGCCTTTGCCGAGGAGAGATGGGAAAAAACGTATCCAAGAACTGTAGTCCTGTTAAGATACCCGCTACTTAGATGAGGGTGTAGTTCAACCAACAGCTGTTGCTGTTTCTATGAGGACACATCCATACAGAAACCAATTTTCTTCTGTTTCTGAGTTAAACCTATTTTCATGAAGGATTCAGCAATATAGTAGGCAAAGCAGTTTCAGAACCTGTTCATCTACATCTCACTGCTACGGAATTATGATTTGCTTGCCACAGAGGATGTGTATAGAATCATAGAATAGTTACAGCTGGAAAGAACCTTAAGATCATCTAGTTCCAACCCCCTGTATAAAGAATATAAAAAGCTTGATCATAAATTCCAACTTGTTGGAAATTATATTCTACCTATGAGCTCACCACATCAGTGTGGGAAAGTGTGGGAAATTAAGAGTCCAACTCCCCACAGTCCTCTGAAGTTATAACACTAAGGAAACCTCAGGGTAAAATGCAGCTGCTACTTGGAGGATGGAATATGGTTGGCATGCATGGGATCTACCCAGTAATAGTTCCCCAGGCAACCCTGCAACCTAGGCATAAGCTAAGAGAAACTGAATGGAAGATGGAGCTGAATGAAGGCCCCCGAGCCAGGCTCTGTTATACTCCTTGCGGAAGTGGGAACTTGAAGGCACCATGTACTGATAAACTGCACAGTGGCTGTCAAACAAGGAAACTGTATTTGTATTTCCAAAAGCAAAGTGAGAGGATTTATTTTACACTCATCAGTAACATAGTACGTAGGGCTAGAGACACTGAAGCTCCATAGGCACAGAGTTAAAAACTTGAAACCTGTGTTACTACGGAGAAACCTGAACAGATACAAGGGCCTCCTACAAGGTCACGGTGAACAACACTGACAAAGAACTAATGGCGAGACAAGAAGCTTTGCCCTTGAGTAGGCAAATTAAGAAACAGATCTAACAAATCTCTTATCAGGAAAGACTATCCTTGAAGCCTGGTACAACACGTGGACATTGTCAACATACAGCTTCACATGTCAGTAAAACATGACTAAGATGTCCTTTCAATGAAAAGGATGTAACCTTATGGACATCAACTACGCTGTACATTGGTGGAAAGATTATGGGGAGTTATTAACCTGAAAAAAATTGCATAAATATATGAAATTAAGAAAGGGAAAGTGGCGAAGACTCCACCATAACTACTGTGACCAGTTCATGGGCTGAACCTCTTCTTCCCCTTAGGGACACTTACTGGGTAAGAACTTCATTGTGCATGCTCAGTAACTAATACATACTAGTTATTATTAGTGATTACAGTCTGGTTGTACATAGCTTCAAGCTTATTTTTGCACACAGTCCTTATCACTGCCAATATCTGAACCTTATTTTGTCAGGATTTTATATTAATAAGAGTGCCATTCCATAAACTGGTGTTAATCCTTCTGGGTTCTAGCAGTCACCAGCAGGGAGTAACATACTTGGATAAAGTGTGGAAACTCACTCAGAGGTTCCCCTTATGCTGCTGGTGTGCTCCCCTGAGCAAGTCATTTGAATTGCCCTCCAATCCAGCAGGAATGTTTGGTGAAGGGTCCCTAAAACAGGACACTGACAGACTGGTCAGGCACAAGAGTGGCTTTCCAGGCCACTGAAAAAACTTTTCCTCCTCTAAACAAATACTCTTTTCCTGAGGAAATGCCATGTAAAAAACACTTAGCTCTTCTCATTCTGACCTACTTATGTCAAAACAAGTATGAAGATGAAAGGTGATAAGGGAGAGTGGAAAATTTACAATTTCCAACTCATCTTTAGTAGTTCTCAGTTAATCCAGAACGACCCTAAGACAAAAGCAGGGCTCAGGTATGAAGTAACATTATTATTAGCAGCATTCAGATCTTTCTAGTGGATTTGATTTAAAAGCTACTGCCAAGCAAGAAATATCTTCCAAAACAGGTCTGAAATTATTAAGATTTCCATTCAAAGGTCAGTTACATAGACTGACCTATTAGTTTTTAAGATACTATCAACAAGCACAGCAATTAAGTAACTTTATCGTGAAATGAACCTTACTTTTCAAATTGTATAGTTTTGCACAGCAAAAAAATAAAGAACTGGAATAAAATGAAGCAGATCCAAACTGAGCTGCAATTTCATTTTCTCTTATCCTTTTCACTCTCACAAATTAATAAACAAACAACAAAATCCATGCAATGTTATATTTTTCAGTTTTCAGTAGTGACTTGGAAAGCTTCCAAGTTCTTTCCAGTGATCAGATCACATCATTAATTTGAACAAAAATTATTACTTAAATCAGGTTTGGTGAGCTTAGTTGTTTTTCAGGGGGTTGTTGCTTGTGGAGGGGTTCTGTTGTTAACGTTTTGTTGCCTCCACCCCCCCCTTCTTTTTTTAACTCAGTATGGTGGGTAGCTGGTTTCTGTGGAAGAGAGGCTGAAGTGATCATGCCCCTTTCTGTGCCCTACGCTTTCCCGTAATTCTCAACCTGTTGGTCAGTTCCAGTCAGGTGTAATGGTGCATTAGAGACCTGGAATATGTTAATAACAGATTTTGTGCTAACAGGAATCAACAGAGGAAAACAAAGCCATAGGACCCAAAGCAAAGACAAGTGTATCCCAATACCTTATTACTCCCAACCAGCAATCAGCCAGCTGCCTGACAGACAAGTTATCTATAACCTGTCTGTGTCTCACAGAGACTCTGTGTATATACTGTGTGTATATATTACATCCATACAGTATATACACAGTGTATATACTGTCACCTACCCAATGAAAAAGTCACAGGACTTTGAAGATCATTTAAGTGAATGCCACTGTATCTGCAGTTTCATAGAAGCTCTCTCTTCTATATTATATTATGTAGCTTTTACATTATACATTAACAATCTTACCTTACTTGGTACTGGCTGTGTACTTGACCTTTCATCAGATGATTTTGATGTGGGGCACAGGCTATCACTTAGAAATGGAGCCACCTAAGAAGTTTCAGATAAACTCTTCTTAAACACATATTGAATTTTGTCATAATACTATCTAACAAGGAACAAGGTTACCACCTCCATTCACATAGCACACAAACTATGACACCATGATGCTGTGTTAGGAAGCCTATGACAACTGCTAAAATTAAGCTTTCATTGGGGCACTGAATCAATCTTGGGTGCAGAGGATTTTCTTTCAAGCCACATCATGTCAGAGACTAATCAAATTCACTGGCTGGATTTAATTTCATTTACAACTTAATTATATATTCCATTAAAATATTACTGTCATTGCCTTCAGGTAGTTTAATAGTGTCATATATATTTAGTTAGGTTTTCAGAACAGCTTTAAAGATTTTTAACAAAACCAATTCTAGGGTTTTCAGGCCATATTAAAATAATAAGAATGACAAAGAAAATACATACGGCTTAAAGTGTTATGAAGTACCACTAAAAATATGAAAATAAGCAACTGGTTAGTGTCATTTGTCTGGGTTCACTCTGCGTTACTATGCTGTAGCAGAATATTAGTCAAGAGTATGAGGGAGGCATTAAAAACAGTCAGTCATATTTTTCAACATTTTTTCCTGTAAGGTATGTTGAAGGCATAATTTAACAAAGACTGGAAACATATACTATAGCAACAGTTAAGTATTCTTTACTTTTCATCACTGAAATGAAAATACAGAATTATGAAGAAAGAAATTACATGTTAACATTACTTACTTCTCCATTGCCTGAAATATTCTTCTGACACTTTCGAACAACCTCCAATAACAGGGGACCACCCCCAGTACCTCCTTCTTCTTCTGTAATTCCCAAATCTCGAGCTAAGTTTTCACGACCATCAAGGCCATTTAGCTGGGGGAAAACAAAAATCACAGCACTGAAATAATTGTCAAGAAAACACTACACCTACATTGTAATATAGCTCCTAAAGCTTTTCAATCTTATTTAACACATTCACTGTTTAGTCAAATATCACTAAGACTTCCTGTTGCATGTATTTTAAAGTAATGATAGCCTATTGCATCATTTACTTCTGATCTGTACCTGAACTTATTACAGACTACCCAAAGTTGTTTTAAGTATGGAAGTTTCATCATTAACATGCTTCAGGATTTATATGGTCAAGTTTAGCCTATTGCATTCAAAAGTGGATCTTTGGACACCTGGCCATTTGTTCCAGTAAATACATTGATGATGGAGAGCCCCCACCCCTATGCATACAGAAGTGCACCAGCACAGATCAACACTTACTTTCAGTCTCTGTTTCACTTAAAAAAACATGGGGGGTTTTGGGCCGAAGTAGGGATGAAATTAATTAATTATCAGCCAAATAAAAAAAAGACAGGGAAAAAAATACACTTCTTAAATCTGAAATTCACATTACAGCAGAAGCAGAATGCTGCAGCAAATCCAGGGTGGTTTGTGTGATCTCAGAATGGCAATACTGCAAGGAGCACCAGCTCTGAACTCTTACAATTACTTAGTGATGCTTCCTTTCAAAATACTGGTCAAGCAAATACTGAAGCAAGCCACCATGAGTCAACATTGAGTACAGAGAGACAACACAACGGAATTCTCCAAAACAGGGTGTAGCAGAGAAGGACAATGAAAATCTTTCAGCAATACGCACAGCATTCTTGGCCACCTTGCTTAACCTTGTCTAAGTTTCATACATGTAGTGCATTAGGTGAAAAAAAAATGTTTTTACTGGAAAAAGGAAGGTGTGTTTCAATGAGCATGAGGTACCTTTAATATGCACACGGAGCACTGCTCCTAAGAGTGAGCAGCAGAAAGCTTGACTGTTTCTGTTTGCTAGTATGAACATGAATCTTTGTAGACATGTATCCTTGTGCAATAAACACAGCTAAGTATGTCTGACAAAGAACAAGGGTGCATGGCATTTTCTTTGATTAAGCCCCTAAATAGAGGCATGAACTGTTGAGAAACAGAAGGCAATTAATTAAGACTTGGATTTTTAATAAATTAACCTCTGATCAATTTAAGTTGACATTAAGAATACAAAGTAGTACGAAGTGTAAAAAAAAAAATTTTCAGTTAAATGGAAATGTTTCAAACCCAAATTTATTATTGAACATTTATAAATAGAGACAGAGGGTCGAATATGACGAAAAACCACTAGCTCAATACCAAAAGCCTAAAAGCAATCAATTGGGCTACACTATCACTTCCAACTGAAGTAATCAATCACTGTCACATACATCTGCACAAAGTCCTTTGTTTCACTGAAATTTCTATGAGAGTAGATTTATAACAATCTTCATCTAACAATGAAATTTCTATGAGAGTAGATTTATAACAATCTTCATCTAACAATATTTAGTATCATGACATAGTAAAATTATTGGCAAAAAAACATTGCAAAAGTATTCTACTGTATGTAATTTTTTTGTGAAATCATATAGTAGCAATTTATTAATTCAAAATTAACATGTTATCAAGCACTGATTTTTGATAAAGGGAATACTCCCTCATATTACCACACATTCCTGGAATGCATGCCTTTGGCACTACCTGTTACAGATTAAATATGAAAAAATATTTAGAATAAACACAAGCAAGTGGCCTTAACAAATCTACTACAGCTTCTGTATCCATTGCCTCACACTCCAAACAATCAGCATAGCATACAAATAAAACCAGTATATCTTACTGTGCTAGATTCAGGCTGGAAAACAGCCAATGTAAAATCAAGATTGAAGAAATGTAGAAATTCTGCAACAAGACCTGCTACCAAACGACCTAAAAAAGAAATAAGAGTAAAGACACACCAGATAGAAACAATTCTTACTTTAAAGATTTAACATTAACATGGCTTCAGTATTGAAGCATACTGATTCAACACTACTACAAGCATCATTCAGACATTCAGCAAACTACCACTACATAGCTAATTTGTATACCAACTCCATAATCTGTAACTCAGCCATCAGTTACTTACTTCAGCAATACTGCAGGAGCATAAACAATGACTGCTTAGAAAATTCAGGTGTAAGACTATTTTTTTAAATTAATCAACTGGTTTAAAGACATTATTTTAACATTTTTGCCATGTGTGCATTTACTACCGTACCTCTGCAGTGGTTTTCACTGATTATTGTTTCCATATGTCCAGAATGGCCCCAAGTTAGCATAACAGTAACTCATCATCAAGTATTAAAGTGCATTAGTCACCTCAGTTAAAAATACAAGTTCAGCAATATTAACTTCACAAATTATACATTGAATTCTATTCTGAATGAATAGTAATCATGACATATGACAGGAACAAAAGCATTCTTTATGTCAGGAAAACTGTACTGTTAATGAAACACTCAAAGATTTAATTCTTTGCTTAATACTTAGAATAATAACAAGTATACTAAATAAAGAACTTACCATCCTTTGTACCTAAAAAAGTTTTCAAGCTTTCATTTACCAGAGGTGCTTTGTTCTGTCAAAAAGCGAAAACCACACAGAAATTAACATCATCCTTGTGCTAGCAAGAAACTGAAAACCAGAGCAAGTTAGCATTTTGGTGTACACTGTTCCACAATTATGCCTGGCATATACAAGTCATGTCCTCAAAATCTACCTTTGTATTAATTCTACTACCTACAAGTAAAAGCTGAAGAGTCATATATTCATCTAGGCAATTTAAAATTGTCTCTACTTCTATCATAAAAGATACAGAGGTAGAATAATTTCACCAAAATTCTTAATAATGTACTGACTTTAATTTACTTAATGATTAAAAAGGTAAGTTAAGAAACTAACTTCCCAGACTGCTCCTCTAATATAGTGCCAAGTTCAGGCAAATTCAGTCCCACCCTTTAAAGAAAAAAAAAAAAAAAAGAATTTACGAATCATCTTGACAAAGTGTGGACCCTGCTAATTAGTGGCTCACAAATCTGTATTCATCTATTAATTAAATAATCTCAAAGATATTATGATAATGTTTTTCCTCCCTTGTTAAATTTGCTACCTTCAACTTTTATTTTTAAATAAAGATTAATCAATGTGGGTTGTCAAAATTGTTCAGGGATATTTCAAACCAAATTCTGAATGTTACTCCTAACATATCAAAATATCCTGGGTAAGAAACTAACTTTAAGAAAGAAGGATCTGTTATAGGAACTTATTACTGTAGTCATAAATGCTAACACACACAAGAAAGCACTGTGCAAAAAAAAAAAAAAAAATCTCATGCTTAATGTTTAGGTATTCAGAGTAGAGATAAATATTAATATATTTCCAATGTCTCTATAGTATAAAATTAAAATAGGATACACCTAAGCCTTTTGAAGAAAGGGTGAGCCTAGATTGACTGCAGCAAATCTCTCTTCAGCTCTGTTATTCTCCAGATAGTTTGAGGTTGTTCCCTATGTGCTCTGTAACATGCTGAAGTTTCCCACAAGAGATGACACCGCTCTGCTATTATCACTATTTCACTGTCTTCTTCAGCAATCTTGGGTTGGATTTCTGGAATAGGGAATCTTATACCATAGAATAACTACTGCCCTTCCTTACTCATGTTATAATGATACCTGTTTCATTTGTGCCATTTTCCAGCAAGAGCACAACCACCTAACTAGTAGATGATAGGTCAGTTTTTCATTCCTCTCTTTTGAAACAGAGAATGGACAAAAAATACACTCTCCTCTCTAGCTCTAGAGAATGGAAAGATACAGGAAACATGGTAATGCTGGAAGTAAAGGGGTCACAAAACTTGGCGCCTTCATACCTCAGCAGTATTGTTACTTAATCATGCTAGTACAGCATACCCTTAATATTATTATATTGTCAAGGTATCAGTACACAGCCCTTCTCTTCATCCTAAATTCTTCCTTAAATATAGTCAATTATCCTGAAGTAAGCCTACAACATCCTTATGAGAAATATCAAAAACATTACCATACTTGGCAACTTACTGCATTAAACTGCTTTCACAACATACGTGTTAAAAAAAAGAGAAAAGAAAAAACAACACACACACAAAAAAAAAAAATGCTATAATATTTCAAAATAATATTCAATATAATTTCAAAAGAAATCTGGTTTTATCAGATCTTGATCAGTCAACTAGTTATCTTTTATAAAAAGTATTTGATAGAAAAAATCTTTAGTTATTCTGGCCAATTAGACTGAAATATTATAAAACCAGTAGAGATAGTAACTTAAAGCTACAGATTCAAAGAGCTACATAACATTTTCTATTTCTAAACATCAGAAAACACTTTGACACTCCTGTTATGTGTTCTTCAAGCATCATGGTCTTATGCAGCAATAACTTTCTCTTGTTAATTTCACAAATTAAGTATTAAAGTTATTGCATTTCGTTTTACATGAAGAACTGTCAGGGTACTGGGTTTAAAACTGATTTTTAAGGTCCTCTTACCTCTACTTTCTCTTGCTCTTCCAGTGCCAAAAATACTGCTGCTCGCAACTCTGCCTGCCAAATAAAAAAACAAAATAATGTGCATTTGTACAAGCACTGTTTTTCCTATGCAAATAGAATGCAAAAAGCCATCAAGTAGCTTAACAGCTATTTGCTTCTCCTCAAGCAACTTGTCATTGCTTGTAATCTACCTCAGAGCAATTAAAATACTTAAGATTATAGACAGAGTGACCTGAGGCTGGGAAAGAAGTTTTCAGTATAAGAACAAGGGGTTAGTGGAAGGAGTGTTTGATGCAAGACTTCCTAAATTATTTCTTCATACACAAAAAAAATCCAAATTAGCTACGTTATCTGCTATTAGTTTCTTCTGAGACTTAAAAATCCAGCTCTTTCAAGCACCTTTGAAACACCTACCAGTCATTTACAATTTGTTCAGGAAACATGAACAAATAGCTTATCATGATATATTTTTTTTAAATTAATGTTAACATATACAAATCCCTGCAATTTCTTGTCAGATCACACCCAAAGAAACTGAATTACTCAAGTAAAACGACAAGGAAAAGACAGCATGATTCCAGTCAAATACTCCTGCAGTGACGTTTTACCTAACTAATTTTTAATATCTTCAGGACCAGAATTTTTCTGAGTACCATTTTAAATGTTTAAGCTTAAGCCTAAAACCTGGCCTATTTTTTAATTTTTTTTTTTTTTTAACACTACAGTTTTTCTCAGTCTTCCTTTGACGATATCAAACGGACAACATATATTACATCTGATGAAGTAGCTTGCCACTTTATTCAACTCTTAATCTGACATTTTGAAGTAGCCAGTAGATAACACTGCCATGATGAAATATAAATGGCAGTGCTACTCTCTGACAGGTTTCTTAAGAGTAAAGAAAACAATCTTTTAAAGAAAGATTAATCTCCATAACTAAGAAAAGGAACAGTTTGAAGAGCATCTGGATTTTCTTACATATATTAAGAAAGGTAACACAGATTACCCTGTGACTGTTTCCTCCCACAAAAAATAAAATTCCTTCCATAGGAAAAATAAGATAAATGCTTCATTTTTAAGAAGAACCGCCTTTGGACACCCTTTCAAAGAATACAGAGTAATAGGAGATCTTTTTAACTTTCTTGCATCTTAAGTGTAAAATGCTTACTACAATTGTATACTGTGGCCATACAGACAGACACTGTTGAATTTTTCCATGTGCTAGGGTAGAGTACTCTGCCAGCAAACCCTCTTACAACCCATTAATTTCAATGTTACCTTACAAAATCAGTTTACATATAACTTTACAACCTACAGCTAACAACTTAACTATTTAGTCTTATGTCAGTATGAAAAGTTTCAGATGATTGCAATGACTGCTCCTTTCCACCGATACCACTGAAACCAAGTATACTTACATAAAAGGACAAGAATAACAACAAAGCATTTGTGAAACAGACTGGCTATTACAACAGTTCAAAATAAAAGATAGCAGCCATGACATGTGGGTAGGGGCAAACCCCCTTTTAAGGATCTGGATAATGACAGAGTAGAAAAGATTTGTCTGAAAGCGGTTGCCATTACATCAGCCAATCCAGTGTCTGACTGAGACAGCAGAACAATACCACAATTATCACTGCTTTTCACATAACTGACAATTTGCCTGCTCCACTCCTCTAAGTCCAACCCAGCAGCTTTTAAATACTGGCTGAGGTGCCTTTCTTCCACTTCTCATTATTTAATGACATGGTGTCAATTTCTCCCAGATGCTGCCATTCTCCAGAATAGCAGTTTCACCTTCTTACATAGGTAGGCAGCATGTCACAGAATCATAGAATAGTTAGAGTTGGAAAGGACCTTAAGATCAGACAGTTCCAACCCCCCTGCTCTGGGGAGGGACATCTCCCACTAAACCATGCCACCCAAGGCTTCGTCCAACCTGGCTGTGAACACTGACAGTGATAGAGCATTCACAACTTCCCTGGAAAACCCATTCCAGTGCCTCACCACCCTTACAGGAAAGAATTTCTTCCTCAGATCCACTCTAAACTTACCCTGGTTAAGTTTGAACCCGTTACCCCTTGTCCTCTCACTACAGTCCCTCATGAAGAGTCCCTCCCCAGCATCCCTATGGGCCCCTTCAGATAGTGGAAGGCTGCTATGAGGTCTCTTCTCCAGGCTGAACAGCCCCAACTTCTTATTCTATCTTCATATGGGAGGTACTCCAGTCCTTTGATCATCCTCATGGCCCTCCTCTGGACTTGTTCCAACAGCTCCATGTCCTTTTTATGTTGAGGACACTATATTTTTTTTTTTCCTGTGGGGTTGTTGGGTTTTTTTTTTTGGTTTGGGTGTTTTTTTTTTTGTGTTTTTTTTTTTTTTTTTTTTTTTTATTTTTTTTTTTTTTTTTTTACTTCTGCACATTTTCATTAGTATCTTGAACTTTTAGTAATCACACATACTTTAAAACTTCAACATTCATATCTGGTACTGGTTTACTAGGGAGTCAAAGGGCAGAACAAGACTTAGTAATTTCTTTATTTGCATTCTTTAAGAGTGCATAATATAATTCCCTACTGTATGTCTTTCCCTGTTCGGCACTCCATGTCATCTCTACCTCCAAGTCTTACAATCATACAAGGAAAGCACAATATTGGAGCTTCTAGTATTGATAAAAAACGTTGCAGCAAAAGTGGATGATAATTGTGGCAGCAATACACCAAAAGTTAATATATTTATTTAGGAACACTGTACGTGCTTTGGCCCAAGGTGCTTCAATTCATTATGTCATTGTCATGGGTTCAGCAGCAGCAGTCATTTTTCCCCTTTAAACGGTAGCTGGTGTAGCACTGTGTTTTGGATTTTCGGCTTGGGAACAGTGCTGATAACACCAGTGACGAATCAAAGCATCATAAAATAATAAATTTAAAGGGACTTCAAGCATCATCTGGTCCAAGCTTTCCTGGTTAAAGCACAGTCTAGACTAGATGGACAGCACACTGCCCTGCTGAATCTTAGATGTCCAGTGATGGGGAATCCAACACTTTCCTGGGGAGATTATCCCTTGAGGTCTCTTTTACTGAGGCATTTGTCTTTTATTGTGCTAGAATACATCTGTCCAGCACTTAAACAAGACAGCTTATTGTCCTAGAACAAAACTTGAGAGAATGTTTTCCAATAGGAAAACACTTGGGGACCTCAGAAACTGATTTCTGTGCCCCAAAGCATGTAAACACATCAGCAACCAAGACGACTGAATAGGCACTAAGTACAAACTGTGGATAGGGCTTATCCTCGCCCACTGGCCTCCTTTACACAGCTATACAATTCACTTGCAAACATCCCAAATATTCCAACACCTTCTAGAAAAAGTCTCTACCACACTTCACCTATATGCTCTATTCCTGAAGCAGTATCTTAGATGATTAAGCAATGGCTATGCAACAATGATCTCAATAGGCTATGGAATACTAGATAAAAAAAAAAGTCACTTTAATTTCATAAAATGCTTTGCATGCACACAGGTGAGCATAACATTGTGTGCTAGTTGACAAAGCCTTGCTGTTCATTTCATGCATCTCTCAACACCATTTCTACAAACCCCTGGAGTCCTGCAGCTTTCACAGAGGAAACCCTGGATTTCCACAACCCCTGTAGTAAAAGACCCAGGAGCAGAAAACAGAACATAAATTTTGACTTCTCAAATGCATATACTGCCACCTTTCTTAAACAGCTGAACACATAGTTTTTGAAGTCACATGCATGCAACTTTCTGCATTCCCCAAGAAATTAGGGGTAGTCAAGCTCAGCAAGTGTTAATAACGGAGACACTCGCTTCAGAGAACTGCAAGGGACCTAGGTGGAAGTGCAAAACTCACCTGCAAGCTTTCATTCACAAATTGTTACTAGTACATGCAGCAGTGTGGTTAAATAGACATTTAGGGCAGGGAAACAAATATGTAATATTTTGGAGGGTAAAAGAACATATCACTGCTGAGATAAACTGTTTACAGATATTCTAGGCAAAGCACAGGCATATATAACTACCATGTGCTCCAGTGCTATGAAAGAACCCTACGCATACACAAGCAAGTATCTCTCGCATATGTAAAATTTACCAGTGCATGGACACAGGCCGGCACAATTTTCAGCATCTCTAGTTCCTATGCTCTAAAATGACTGTCCTATACCTCAGCAGATACCACAGAGCAAGACTAGCAGAGCATTAAGGAGCTTAGCCAGTGGGAACCACCGCAGGCCAAAACTCTGCATGCATTGGGCTAAAAGCCCATACCAGTTTGTATACACAACAAATCCAAAGTTTGCGCTAAAGTGTGAACAGCAACTTTACTACCTGTGTTATTCAGTACCCTCCCCCTCACTCTTCTTCTGCAGTCAGTAAGGTTCTCATCCTTGAGCATATGGCAGCATGCTCCTCCCTCCCTGCTTAAGCCCTAATCACCAAAGCAAAGGTAACAAATGAACACAGTAAGTAGCATCATGGTTCTTCTTTCTCTTATGAACACAGCTTCCCTAGCAAAGAGAAAGATCATATTCTCCTCAAAACAGAAAAGCACTTCTATTTCTAACAGCATGCATCACACAGTATCAGTGATAATTTTCACGAAAATACATGTATCCACAGTTCTATTCTGTATGTTTACAAAATTCATTGGAAGTAGACTTATCCATCAGATTAATTCCAATGATTAAAAAATGACAAATATCTACGCACATTGCATCTCAGAGAAGACAGGAAATTCTCAACTGCAAGTGGCAAACATTTACAGATCTTCTAGTTTTCACAATATGACTTCATTAAGTATTCCAGCGCTCAACATCTAAGGTAAACAGAAAAACTGGTATCGCAAATTAAGAAACTTATAAACTGCAACCCATTGTAAAATTAGGTTGTATCAGAGAACAAAGACATCACAATTAAGTTTTTTTTCTAAAATCAGTCATTATGTTACAAAATGTATTAGCTGACAGTTTGATACATTCTATTCACAGAAATAATTCCTTTTGAATTCTAATTCTTTCCAGCTGTCTTTACCTATAATGCTTCATACCAATTCAGTTACATATGGACCATATATTTGTCTCTTTAATATATTCACTCCAATAAATCTCGAATACACTATTATAGCTTATTATTACCAGATTATATATATCTTATACACCTGCACAACTTTCAGGTTAGCATTCCTATCTTATCCATCTTGAAATACAATGGTCAGTACTCATTCTGAAGTACAAGAGAAACAACTGTTTTGATAACATGTAAACATACATTCAGTTCTATCACAATAGATAAATGCTGTTGATTACAACTGTGTTTCATTTATCTTACTGGACACATGATTACAATGCTGTTTTTAATGCATGGTATCTAATTTCAATTAAAAGATGACAGTTTAAGACTTGTTCAACCTTAATTCTTTTGGACGACAATGGACTTCTTGCAAAGTACTAGCAGAAAAAATTCTGTCAAGTAACAGTCAAACTCACATGCCAATTAAGGTTTACTGCTTAGAAAAAACACCATGAGTTCTTCAAATGAACAGTCTTAACCACAAGGACACCAATTATTAAACAGTAACTTCAAGAATTAAAGAAGAGATGGAATGGGGTGGTCACCAGTGGTTAAACTCCTTATTAGCTCTCCCAGTCTTGCTCTGTATCTACTAAGGTATACACCAGTCACTCTGGAGCATAGGAAGTAGAGATGCTGAGAGTTGGGCAGATGTGTAAGAGATATAAGCTGGTAAGTAGGATACAGTTTGTACTTTTCCTAGTCAAATGAGAGCTTGCCTTAAGGATACCTTCCACCATACTGGATTCAACACACTTTCAGCATTACAGAATAGTAAAGACTACAACAAATGTATTTACACAAAACTCTAACTGGGAACCACAGTACAAAAGCTTGCATACAACACACAGACAAGAATAAAAAAACTACAGCTCGTGTAATAAATATGATCCAATTGGCTCGTGATTTTTTTTTTAATTATCACTATTATCTCCATATTTTTATTAGTTAATACTATGTGAGAGTTTAACAGGTGCCCAAAAGGCCTATTTGACATTTAGCTAGAAAAAAAGGTCTCTCTACTCAAAACACAGTTACATGCAATAGAATCTTCATCTACGTACAGAGTTTAAACAAAGATTATCCATTTGAAACACAAGAACGATACATTTTTAATTCTTTGCTGAAAGGTGTGACAATCAGCTCAAAATCCAGTGATACAAATCAAATTATACATGCAGAGATGCTCTTGCATCCACTACCCATTTCAGCTGTTGAGCTGTTCCTCAAATATCAGCAGTGATCGCTCACCTCTTCAAGGCTTAAAATATTGCACTGTGGATAAATACCACCATCCTTGACCTGAAATCCAAACTTCATTTCTCCTTTAGTTAGGAAGGGAATGCAGCACTTCTTAAGCTTCTGCGTGGCTCTTTGCTATATACAATAACTATTGCTGAAAGCTTCTAACTTGAACAAGAATTCATGGAACCAATTTTCACATCCTTTCTCATACAAGCTCAGGCTACACTACAGTTTCGGAAGTAGCATATGCTCTACCATAACACTATCTTACATACACTTCTTTTAACACGGCATTATTTGTTCCCTGTAGGCGGGTAGCATCCCCCTAGAGTCTCCAGATTCAGCCTCCAAGACACAGCTCAAGCAACCCACGCACAAGAATAACGTTTTACCCCCTCAAGCGCTCCTGCCTGGAATTTTCAATCAGGGCTTTTCGTATCGAAACAGGGAAAATCTCTACCCACCGTCCCCTACACCACCCGGCGGTCGAACGCCTGCAGCGGGCTTAACAGCAAGAAAGCTCCTGCGGCCACACGGTATCGACGAGGGCCAAACCACAAAGCCGGGCGCCGGGCTGCCTGCGGCGGTCTAGAACCGCTTTCCCTCTCCCCGCCCGGGTGACCCAGCGAGTTCTGCAGCCGAGGGCAGTCCTCATGCGGCGGTCGGGCCTCGGGCCCCGTCTCCGCGTCCCGCCAGTACCAGCTCCAGCACCTGAGGCAGGCGCTGGACGCGGCTTCTCCGAACCCCAGGCCCAGCGACCGCTGAGCGCACAAAAAAAGCAGGCGCCATCGCCAGGCCGCGACGCCAAGACAGGGCCCAGCCTGCAACACCAGCTGGAAACGGAGCGAGAAGAGACGAAACCCATGAAGCCTCAGCACCCCACAAGGAATCCCACGGGGCCGTTAACCGCCTTCAGCACCAGCCATGGCTCCCCCATCCCCACTAAGTGACATGTGCATGGACGAGATGCTCTCCTTCCCCCACCTTGATCTTATTGAGCACGCCGCTGCTCTCCAGCGTCTGCACCAGCAGGTCCCGCAGCTCCGTGTCCTCCTCCGTCGCCGCGGCAGCCATCTTGGTTCTCCCTGACAACCGCCCAAACCGCGCTAGCGGTAGCACGGACCCGGCAGATTCGCCTCCGCTCCCGGCCGCGGCACAGACCCAGCGACGGGCTCGAGGAAACGAGGCACAACGGGCAGGCCGCAAGCCTCAGCGCCGGTCCCGAAGAGGAGCGATGAGCAACCGTGACCACCCACTACCTCTGCTCTCCACAGCGCAGAGAAACTGCGGCAGCCAACAAGCGACACAACCACCTGTGCCGCCAGTGGCGGGCGGGAAGTTTAAAGCCTGAACGGCTGAGCCGGGTCGACCCAGGAGCTCCTCCCTTCCTATAAGAGGGAGGTGAAAGGCGCCGAAACGGGTTTAAGAAGTGAAGAGTCTCTTAGCTGTGAGGAGAATATTGTACTTGGTTTTTAATGGGTTTTAGGCCGCGGTCTCTGCGCTTCGCGGCACACAAGGGCAGTAGAGTTGAGTGGTATTTAAAAGAGCTGCTCGAGTTCTTGTTTTATAATAAGCACGTTGATTATGTTAGGTGCCTAGGGTGGTGTTGTAGGTGTACAAGACTGTAATGTTTTGTTCCTTAAAAAAAGGTACAAGGCTTAGTTGTAGCGCTGAGTTTCACAGAATCATATAATGATTTGGGTTGGAAAAGATCATCTTGTTCCAACCCCTGCCATGCGCAGGGGCACCTTGCACTAGACCAGGTTGGTCAGAGTCCCTTCCAACCTGAACTTGAACACTGCCAAGGACAGGACAACCACAACTTCTCTGGGCAACCTGTGCCAGTGCCTCATCACCTTCACAGTAAAGAATTTCTTCCTAACTTCTAAGTCTTCTGTCACTTTAAAGCCATTCCCCCTTGTCGTATCACTACATATCCTTTTTAAAAGTCCTTCTTCAGCTTTCTTGTAGACCCCCTTTAGATACTGAAGACTATAACAAGGTGTTCCCTGAGCCTTCTCCAGGCTGAACAAGCCCAAGTCTCTCTGCCTGTCTTTTGCAGTACTATATGTTGCTTTCAGACTTTTCCCTTTTTTGTCTCTCTTCTTTTCCCCAAGCTGAACTTTCTATGCTTTTTCTTGGAGAGAACTCACATGTATGGTAAAGACTTTCAGAAGCTATAACTGATCAGATCAAGTACAGGTCCCACACAGAGTAAGAAGCTGCTGGAAGCTGATTTCCAGAAACACGCGGTAGGTGGCACTGATCCTCCAGTGATGCCCGAAAGACTCGACCCTGACGAGGCAGGTGCTGCTCGTGTCGCCCTGCTTCTAATGACTCCAAAAGTACTGAGGGATGTCTCACCTGCTTCTGTAGCCGCTCACAGGCCAGAGCACTGCATTCTCAAGTCCTGAAGTCTGGAAAGATTAGCAGTCTTTCTCTTCAGTGTGAAGTTGCTTTAATGTAAACCCACAACACTGAACTGTTTAAGTAAGACAGCAATAGTTTTCCAAAACCCTATCAGAAACAAGTTGCCCAAAGAAGTTATGGCTGCCCCATCTCTGGCAGCATTCAAGCCCAGGCTGAACAGGGCTTCAAGCAACCTGGTCTAGTAGAAGGTGTCCCTGCACACAGCAGCAGAATTGGAAACAGATGATCCTTGAGGTCCCTTTCAATCCAAACCATTCTATGATTCTATGACAAATGCAGAAATATATAATGGCTGGTATTACAGTTATTATGTTTATTTGCCAAAAATTCATGGATAGACAAAACTCACTTGACAAAATATTCGGTAGAAATTGTAAAGCAATGAAAAAAAAAATCAGTACACTTAGAGAATAGTTTAAAATTTGTAAAATTAATTTGAGCATTTCAGTAACAGAGGCTTCCTGCTTTCATATATCTTACAATATTTAAAATTCAGTCTACAAGATTACCCTTTGAGCTCTGCAAAATACTAGAATATTACTTAGCTAAATATTCATCAACTAGAGGGCAGCAAAGCATTTTAACCTTCCAACTTCCTATGCAGCACGAAATGTACCATCTCAAACTGCCTCATGTTTGAAGGAAATGTTGTTATTTTAAATGTACCTCATTCCCAAATCTATATTCACAGAAATCAAACTCATTGCAAAAGATAAAACAAAATTACTTTTACTGTTTGTACATCAATGTAAATGTAACTAGCATGTTATCACAAAAAGAAAAAACAAAAGTGTTTTTTCATGAGAAACAGTATAGCTTTAAAAAGATTATATAAAATTAACACTGCATTATTAAGAAAAAAAAAAAAGCTGTTGTGGCATTGCTACAGCCTGTTAACACAAATTATTGATTTTTTAACTGTTTTGTTTTCAGTACATAGTTAAATATTAAATGATAGGTCTTAAGGAGATAATTAGTCTCTAATTATTAGTAGCTCTCCATTGTCTATCTTTCTCGTATACCTCAAAATCGTTTTCTTTAATAGCTTTCATTAACATTCACTATTTTGTAATGATATCATGAGACAAAAATATAGCTTCCTTGTCCTAATACCACATAAGCCTACAGTATTTTAGAGTAGCTTTGGATGTCTCTTTAAAACTACTTTAATAGAAAACTTGCATGTGGGCTTAGTTTTCACCAAAGTTCAAAGTGTTAGTTTGGCAGCTCCAGAGTGTAAATCCCTATTAGTCTTCACAACAAGATTAACACTGAAGCATAAGATCTTCTAAGATAGACTGCACATGCAGTACAGCCCACTCTTTTCATTCCTAGTTTGTAGACAGAGACAAAATCCGAGGCTTAAAGAACGACTTGGTGCCCATGTCTACTGACTCTCCACAGGCAGTGCCAGTGACAGCAGTGCCAGATGGAGCGGGGATGCCCTCAGCAGCAGGAGGAGGAGGAGCAGTACGGAATACAAGGATCTGGAAAGCTTCACTATTTTCAGGTCTTTAACAACACTTCAGAAACTTTTGATACGTCTTAGACACTGTCAGAAACAACAGCAGATGGATCACTCATTCCATCCAGCATGACATTTTCATTTTTCCACAGAAAGGTGGGCAGATACTAGTTTCATCTCATCATCTCCTTACTGTGTAAATGTGTAAACATAAATAACAGGTTTTACAAATGAATAATACCATAACTTTGAACAAAGGCCTTATTATACAGACTGGAATTAATCTGTTCCAAGCAAATGTTATTTTGCTTGTGGAAGTAAATCTGCCTACATATTTCTCAAATGTGTTAATGGAGGATGGTGGTGACATATATCCCCTAGTCTAAAGCCATACAATAGTAATTAATAATCGTGCTTTGTATTTATGATCTATGCATCAGCAAAGAGGGGTTGGAATATATTCCTTGCTTTGCCGTAGCACTGAGAAAACACTGAACCAAGTACAACCTGGGATATGTGTGACTCATCCCTTTGGGTTCCTTCATCCTCAGAAGCTTCGTATTGTTTCCAAACATGACTGTTAGCCCTTCAAACTCCCCTCATTATTTTGCAGAAGTACATCACAGACCTGTATGTCAGCATTCCTCTGTTTCCCTTCCTGGGCTTGCTTTAATCGACAGTCTATTTGCTCTTGAGTACTCTACTTAAGAACATGGAGCATCCTTACTGCACTCCCGAACACATCTGCACTGCACAGATTTTTGGTAGGGTATCCAAATAATTAAAACCTAGAATATGCTACAGGATGTTATAAAGGCCAATTTTGTTACAAAAAAAAAAAAAAAAAAAAAAAAAAAAAAAAAACAAAAAAAAAAATAAAAAAAAAAAAAAACGTCAGCACCAACATTAGTAGCCAATTTCTTTATTGTGTTTGTTGATGAGGGATAAGTAAGCAGCACTGGGTGCGCCGGGAGTCGCACACCAGGGGTTTAAACAAACAGGTATTTATTACACATAAACATGCATATTCAGTAGGTGTCCAAGAGAGAACAGGGGATATTATAATTAGTTTAGGTACTCATTATCATGAGTCCCCTCCCTTTTGGTGCTTGCTCACTGCCCTCAGATGATGGTGGGCAGGGGTCTTCAAGATGAAGTAAGTAGTCTTCCTCAGGCTGACACAGCCAAAACGCCTCAGTCATCACAATTAATTAAAACCAGCCATGTTTGCAAGTTTCTGACAGCTGACTAAGATTTAGAGCAGAGTGGTCCTTCTATAAGAGATAAGAAACACCAGATGTGTGGATGAGGGGTACCCGAAACTAGCAGATTTATGGGAAACTTTGTTTTAGGAGAGCTACTAAATCTTATTATCACATCACAGACTTGCACACAAACATTGTAAAAGGGCTATTACCACTTCACAAGACTTACAATTCAAACATTTTTCTCCAAGTTAGGCTTTCTAAACACTTGCTTTTCTTATACCCAATGAAGTTATGGATGGCAACTTTTTATAAACATTGCCTTGGATATAACCACTCAGTTTCTCATACAGTTACTTTCTGCCCCATATTAATGGTTTCTCGTTTCATGACTTTCCATATTTTGTAACAAACTATCACTTCTCTATTTCCTTTTTTAACACCAACCATAATCTATTCTATCACAAGGAGAACCAACCAAAACACTAGGATGAGTAAACCCACGCCTGTAAATGTTCTCCTCCACAGCCACCCAGCGCATAGGGGCCCTCTCCCCGGGACGCCCGGCTCCAGTGCGGCCTGGCCGCGGGGAAGCCTAAGAGATAAAAGGCCTCCCAGGCGCCGGGCCAGCATATTCCAGAAACAGAGGCCGCCCGCCGACCGCCCGGCATGGCACGGCCAGGCAGCCGCGAGAGGCAGGGCTCGTCCCGTGCGGCCTTGCGGAGGGGGCGGGCCTGCGGGCGCTGGCTAGGTCACAGCGCTGCGCCTGCCCTCTTTCTGTTTCTATAGTTTGCTGCTAGGCTGGGGTTAAGCGAGGTAAGTCCGGATGTCGTGCGGGGTGCTGTGCAGGGCTCTGGAGAGAGGCCTGGGCTGCGGGGAACTGGGTTCTGGCAGGGCCTAAGCGGCGGGAGCTGAAGTGAGGGGCAGGGTCCAAGGTAGGTCGGACCCGAAAGCCTCCCTGTTCCAGTGTCGACGCAGCATTCTGCTCCCACCTCCTGCTCTGCGTGTGGCTGCGCTGCGATGGCAGCAGCCGGGCAGGAGGTAGGGAATGCTCGGTTGACCGCTGGATGTCTGAGCTTTTCTGCCTATTGCTTCCCAGTGAGTTCCCTGAGTTGCTCGTCGCGAGGTGGGATTGAAGGTCTGGAAAGGCGAAGTCCTGTTAAGTTTAATTTCTTATGCCTTAAATTCCCTGTGAAGCAAGTCAGAAGTTAGCCAAAGAAATCGCAGTGTTTCCCAGAGTTTGGAAAACTCTTTTATAGCTTTCCTTTGTATGTGTCGCCAGCTTTGGCACCCTTCCGGCACTTGCAGGCATCCTGCTTCGGGTTCTGTGCTGCTTTGCATTCATTACAGTTAATGAAAAGACCTTTGTTATAGAGTGGTTGTTTAGCTGGAGCAAGAACTGTAGTGTCAGTAAGTTAAAACACTGTGCTAAAAGTAGAGCAGCGTGTTAGTTTGAGTGTGAGAAAATCAAGGTGCTGCCTTCTCAAGACTTCCCCATGAAGCCAGCGGAAGCGCTGAGCCCAGCACTGAGCCCCTGCCAAGCTCGCCCTCAAACCCTTGCGGCACAATTTCTGCTTTGAACTGCGCTTTGTTAGGGGAGTAGTGAGAAAGGTCTGCTGAAAAGCTCGTTGTGTCAGGGGACGTGAGTGTTGCACCTGAGAAACATTTAAAGCGCTTTTTGTAGTTACTTTGACGAGCACTCGGGCTTGGGATGCGTGGTTAGCTTTGAGTGGGCTGTAGAGGTTAAAGTTGGTGGAGGTGAGAGCGTTGTTGTAAATTAACGTTTCTGGCATTCGGTTTTGTGACTTGGCTGTCAAACTTTTTTTTTTTTTTTTCAAATGTAGTGTGTGCTGCCTTGTCCGAGATCATGCCAAAACCTTGGGTGATTATTTTGTGGTTTTAAATACCAGGCTAGCTGTCCTAACTCTCAGGACACTTAGCTGAGGGTGAACTATGCTATGAGAATTCTCTTGCTAATGCTTAAGTGCTCTTCTGCAGCACCTTCTCTGTTCTGAGTCTGTCTGCCTGAACTAAACTGTAAATCAGGAAATTCTGTGTAAATATGGGGCTTATTAGTCAAGCTAGTTGTTTTTTTTTAAAAAAAAGGGAATAGAATACAGGGATACTAATTGGTAGTGTTCAAAAGAAGCGGATGCTGTGTCAGCAGCCTTAAGATAATCTATTAGAATTCAACCAATAGTAAATATGCTCAAGAAAGATTGCATCACTATTTGTTGCAAGCTCTCCCAAGTCCTTGATACTTTAATAACATGGGCAGGTAATTTTTGATACCAGCATTGAACAATGCTGGCATAGCTGACAGTGACCTTGTCCTGACTTGATTACAAACACTCACACAAGTGTTGTGCGTTAATGTCCAGGTACAGTAAACCAAGAGTTATCCTAACACTGTTCATGGGTTTTTGAATTTTACCTATGGTGAAAATTCACTGATAGCCTAGTTTCAAATAATGATTTCATATATGTGCTCATTTTTCATTTTGAAGTATTCTGTTCATTATGAAGTCTTTTGGAACATCATGACTTTTTTTGTAACTAACCTTCATAATATGAAATCCTCATTTCCTCTTACTAGAGTAGAAATGGTGTAAATTCTGTTAATCTCTTCTTTCTTGTATTTGTGAAATTAGTAATCCAGTGCAATTTTTAGTGAGCAAGAAATTTGTGTTAAAATTGGATGTGCTTCTTACATCCTAGTTGTTAATGCAGTTTTAATTTGGATGTGTATTTCTTCAAATGAGCATCATTTAGGTGCTTTCCAGGTGAGATTGACACACTTTTCTCCTCCCACCATCAATGCCACAGTTGAAACCAAAGTCATCTTGAGTAAATCATGATAGCATCATGATAGCTGCAATATTATCTTCCAGGTGAAAGCCCTAGAGAGAGTTTGTGCATTGTTTATCAGTGGAAAAAATGTGATTTGTTGTACAAAAGTTACAGATCAGGGGCTTTCAGATCTGCTTACTGTCACACTTGTCCCTATATTCTGGTTCCAGGGTGTAGAGCAATATGCAGAATAAATGAATATGTTCCACTCTTCTGATAGAAGCACTTTTTTAACCTCCACTCTCTGCCTGGTCTGTATTTGATCACAAGTAAGAGTTCAGCAAGAAAGAGAGATAATTGCTTTTATGCTTTTTGGCAATTTAGTCACTTGGAAAAAAAGAAGTGTTTCTTTGTGCCTGCCAGCTTAACTCATAACAGTTTGCAGAAGAAATACCATAATGCTTGCTGGCTTATTTTTTTACCATAATCCAGTTCCTTAAGATTTTTTTTTGTTTTGTTTTGGATTTTTTCACACCCTTGTACTGTGCAGTCTTTTTTGGCAGTGTTATGCTACATAGTCTTTAAAATGTTGCATTCTGCTCTCCTAAGAAATGTGGTTTTTATAGGTAAGGCAGAATATTACATAAAAGCTCCTTACATCTCTTGGTGTTTTATCTTGGGTAGGTAGTTTATCATGCAGAAAAATGAAGTCTTGCTTGGTTATAGATTGAAAATGACAGTAGATGAAATCATAAACCCGTCTGTATCAATTCCTGTTGCACAAGTGATAAGATTTAAGATCACTTTAAATGAACTCTTGGGGGAATTGGATACCCAGCAGTTAATTACTTATTTGCTGGTTTTGTGTTAAGTTAGATGAACGTACCAATTTCTGTACTACAGGGTGTGTATATCTTGGTTTAGGTAGCTCTTGGGAAACATTAGTTCTACATTACTATTTCATTTTGTACACAAGTAGCACATACCAGATTCTTTTTTTTTTGTTTTTTTTAACAACCTAAATCAGAAAATTAACAGTTGCCAACAAATATTTATCTAGTAATACTTTCTATGAGGCCAAGCCTTTTATCTTGATAATATATCCATTGTGAATTAGAGAGACATTAACATATGAAATAGATTGCTATCTTAATTACAGTAGTTTCTTCATAGTTTACCAAAACCTTGTGGTAAATCTAGCTGGTTAACTGCTACAGTTGTTGCTCAAGGAATGTTTTGAAATCTGAGCACATTCCGCATGCCCGGGGGGGGGGCTGCCTCCCTTGCAGGTCAGATCTGGACAGCGTTTGCAGAACTGCAGAGTAGTTAGTGTTTCAGGGAAGATCTGCAAGCTGGGTCAAGAGCCCCACAGTAATGGTAGGGAGAATGGACTCTTGTTTCAATGAGCTGTGGATCAAAATTACACTGAATTTCCTAAAATTAGCCTTAATGGCTGAATGAGCAATGTATTGGTGTCAAAACAGGCTTTCTTTGACTGATACAAAAAATAGTTTATTTTAAAACCTTCACAGTGAAAAGGATATGACTTGTGTAGTGAGTGGCCTTAAAAGGAGTAGATAAGTTCACGCACAGTGTCTTACAGTGTTGGGGTTTTTTTTAGGGTTCTCAAAATGAGAAAGTTGGAAAGTAGGTTTGGTGAAGCGTTAATAATTGTATGTAAATGCACACATGTACATCTATTTCTGACATCTAGGAAGTAGCACTTGAAATGCTGTCAAATGGCTGGTGGGCAGAGGAGGCAGCTGGCTTTTTTTAACCTGTGCAAAGTGAAAATCATACTGTTGGTGAAAATTAAGTTGATTTGATTTCTAAAGTTCATGAGGTCGTAGGCAGGTTGTGCGTGGTTTTGTAGAAACTGACTCAGGTTTATAAGAAGAACAGAAACTAATCTGGTTTTAGCAGTACCTTTTTGTTTCTTAACATCAATTTTGTAGTTGACTGATATATGGAGAGAATTTCATCTTTGGACATTGTACTTGACTTCTAGCGGGTGTCTAGTGCCAGTCTTGGTCAAGCCAACATGAATGTTTAGTGTGAATTTCAAAGTTCAAAATGAATCATTTGGTGCATTTGAGCTGAGCACAAGTAGAGTCTTGCATTATTTATTGAAAAGTGGTTCTGTTGGGACTGTGTACAAGTAAAGAAAAAAAGGAAACCATGATCTCATCATAGATTCTATTAGATTATAAAAATTGGCATACAGGCTGGGAATTGAGCAGAGCCTTGAAAGAGATCCTCATTTTACGTGTGGTTGTAAATCTACTCTAGTGTTGGTACAACATGCTGTTTCTGAGATACTTGTGGGTTTTTGCATTTCAACACTTGTAATTTAGTACGTTGGATAAATAATGTTACTTTTTTTAATATCTTTTTTTCAGCTCTTTGATTAACAAAATGAAGCCTGCAAAGCTGCACTATTGGGTTCTGGGTTGGTTTTCTATGGCATTATGTGGTTGGTGTACTTCAGATAAATTCACTCAAAGGTAAGTTATGCTATAAATTAGAATCTCTGGCAGTTCTTACTTAAGTGCAGTGTAAACCAGTTTAACTTCTAATGAGTGGAAATTTTATTATTTTATGTGCTATTTTTCATGTGTTATTCTGTCCTTAGGTGACTGATAAAATGAGGCATCAGCATTAACTGGAGGAGTGGGGGTCATACCTGAGAAAAGCTTTATATTTATTAATGTGTCAGCATGAAAAAAGGAAAGAAACATAAAAGGCATTCATTGCGCTTAAATGCTTTGCAATCCTTTAAATGAATCATTTAAACTTATGATGTAGCAATACCAAAAATCGGAAACAATTTTATGACCTGTAACAAAAAAATGGACTCATGGTAGGAATTGTATCAACTCTTACACTGTATACTTCTTTTAATATGTCTCCTCCTTCCCCTTGGTATTTTCTTGATTCTAATGATTTTATATCCCTTTTTGTGCAGCAATCCATCTGAGGCTGTTACAGTGCCAGGCAGCCTTTTGGTGCTGTTGCACTTGAGAAAATTTGAGCGTGAATACCATGGGGAAACCATGCCCCAGATCACACCCTTCTGTGGCAAAAGCTCAAATTTCTATTGCTTTCTATTAGGAAATAAACTTTCCTCCTTCCTTTCAGTGTTTTGGCAAGAGAGGGGTTAAGGGCTCTCAGTTTGGTAAGCACTTCATAGGCACTGTGCTGAGGTCTCCTGAATCCCCAGGACCTGGGCCGTGGCTTGGCCATCTTGGTTGCAGGAATATAGTGCTGAACTGCCCAGAGTAGGATAATGGGCCAAGAAGATGGGAGGTATCCGTGAAGATGGATAGGTATTAAATCCAAGGCTTTCCTTGGATTGCAGTTAAGAGCTTAAGTGTCTAAAACTTACTCTATTTAATAACCAAAATTTTCTCACCTATCTTTAGGTAGAAACTGTCTAGGAGAAGTTGTTTTGGTGTGATTGCCATTGGAGAAGCTCAGCTGCTATTTCAAATACAGATGAAAAATTTTATTTTCCTAAGCCTTTTTTTTTCTATATAATTTTAAGCAAGGAGCCTTAACTGCTCTGCAGTATTTGGAAATCTATTCAGGTTTCCACAGTAGCAGTGAAGACCAGTTGGAAGTGTTAATGATTTTCACTGTGGCTATGCCTGATTTGTTCCAGAGCTATTCTGCTAAATTATTTAACCACCACAGTTATATGTGAATGCTTAAGAGAAAAAGGTGGCCATTGCAAACTAGCAAAACTAGGGGAGAAAAATAAGAAGTGATAAAATGTGGGAGCATCCCTACTTCCTCAGGTTGAGAGGAATTAGCTGACTCATTTATTTATATATAATCTCTGGCAAGCATTAATGATGGACAGGTATCTAATAACTTCTAGGGAATATATAAATTTACAGTACTGCACACAGTGCTGTCAGATGGCAAAATAATTTAGAGTTCTGTTTTTGTTGGTTTTCTCGCTTGCTGTTCTATTTAATCTCTGGTTGCTTAATAGCTAATTACGTTTGCTGTAGTGTCTGAAGCAACAGGTTTTTTTATCTACTTCTGGTATGTCTGCTCAAAACTGTTGGAAAATGCTTCTGTAGAACTGGCAAAGACATGGGCTACCAACACTTTTTGATCAAAATTTGAAAAATTTTTATTTTTTCCACCATCTGTATAGGAATAAGATAGTACTAGTGCCTGTGTGAGTTATAGATCTCTTTATTCTAAAAGGCTTTGAAACACAAATGCTTTTATAAAATATGGGATATTCCTCCTTCAGTTCTTCCTTAGATAACCTTCAGAGTGTCACAGTTCTATTATTTATTGAATAAATTTGATTTAGTTTAAGAATAACTTAATTCATATTAAGCCTTTTGTTAGAATTAAATGTCCATGAAGTTATAAAGTCAGCATTTTTTAGATATGCGTTTTACTTTTTATTCTTTTTGTTTGTTTGTTTGTTTTGTTGCTTTTGTGTATTTTTCTTTTGGGGGGAGTTCTATTTTGTTTTGGTTTTTTTGTTTGTATTTATTGTGAGAGATTAGAGCTACTTGGAGGGTCAAATTGCACCTCCTACCACTTACGGTTGTTTGTAGTCGTCCGGTTTTAGAAGAATAGTCAGAGTTCCAATGTTGTGTACTGTCTTCTCAGCTAATATACCCTTCAGTAAGAATTAGATGATTCTTAGTGCCCTAAATAAAGATTTTATTTATTTTTTTTAAATTGTTGTAAAACCTTGCCCCTAAGCACTCTCCTGAATATAAAACAGAACAACGTGTTTATTTCATATATAAGAAATGGAAAGCATATGGAAATCAGCTGCCAGGAATAGAATTTGTTGAGCAGTGGGGGGGTATTAGCAGGTTTCCAAGTATGTTGTTTCTGTGTGATTTGTTAGTTTGGTCCTTCTGTGTTTGGGGTCCTCAAATATTGCAATGGAAGTTATAAGCAACAACCATCTCTAAAATCAATGCATTACACTAGTAAGCATTGTGCTGCTGGCTGAAGGTGTTGGTTTTCTTAAAATGCTTGAGAAAAAATTAATTTGTCTGTCTTTCTCCAGTGACAACCACCCTCATACCTGGAAAAAACTGTATCTTGCCCATCATTGGCCAGTGACTGTATGTAAGGTGAGATTTCTGTATTTTGTTCTCTTTTTCCTCACACATATTTAGCCTTGGGCAATCCATGTTTGAAAACACAGTGAACAAAGCTTATCAGGCATTTTATCTTGATTAATCCCTGTATCTTTATAAAGGTTTTACTGATCTTGGTGCACCTTTTGCTGTTTCCCTGCATTCCAGGGTAGCAGTAAACAAGACAGAATTGTGGAGTGATACAGATGCAATAGGTAATGTAGGACTGTACGCTAAGCCTTAATTGTTTGTTACACATTCTGTGATGTTTTGTTAATTGTAAACTTAATCCTAGATTTTCACCAGGCTCTGTAAGAGACTTGCCTGTCTTGTCTGACTGAAGACTGTACTTGAACTGTCTGCTGCACAAGTTTTAGTTCTGTAATGTTGGCTTCAGCATTTTAATGATAAGTCACCCAGTATGGTCTCAGTCAGAAAAAAGAGCTATAAAGCAGTTATGCAAAGGTGTCCAAGCATTTCTATGTTTTAGGGATGGGAACAAAAAATAAACTTAACCTTCCAATGTATGTCTATCAGAAGGTGGACTACTTATGTCCCTTTTGCTGTTAAATACTACTGCCTTCTGTTAAGTAGAACATCTTTCCTCCGTTGGAAATACTTGAAGGCCTCTTTTCACAAAGCTAAGTTAAAAATATGCTATACTTCGAAGTCGAGGATGTTATCAGGTCTACTGGCACAGGGATGAAGAACCCTGTGGATAATAGAGAAACCAGTTTAAGGCCAGAATCTCTGGAGCCAAAAAAGGTCCCAATTCTGGGGGACTTAGGTTTATTTATTACAATATTAGAGTCTTATTTTTTTGGTACTTTTTTATTTCTCTAATTCCTGTATCTGGCAATATGTATAAAAGCAGTAGCAATAAAATTCACATACTGCCTAAGTTTCTGAGGAAAACTTGATTCATTTAACATTAGTTAAATGTAGAGGGAAATATCAATAACAAACCTCATGTATGACTGAGACCAAGGAGTGGCCACTGTTCTATTATTTGTTTGCTTACCTGTTTTTGAGGGGGAGTAAGGGCAGATTTGCTACAATTTGTGTGATGTTTCTGTTGAGTAAATATCACTTACTGACTTCAACCAGAGATAGTGTTTGGGAGTTTGTAGTGTCTGGCATGAGCAGGCATTCAGAGTTTGTAGCAGTGCAAACCCTTGCTTATATGAGTAGTACTAAATAATAAAGAAACCAAAAAAAAAAAAAACATACCAAACCAAACAAAAAACCCCTACCAACCATTTTTCCCACTGTGTATTTATGCTTGCTGCTACTCTAAATTCCAAAGTAGTGCCATTGGTAAATTAACGAATAACCTTTATAACCTTCCAGTGAAATCACAATGAATTATTTAAGACATTAAGCATCAGAAAATGTAGGCTTTTTTGCACTATGTTTATTCCTTATGATCTTCTGTAGCAAGAGGTAGACAGAAGCTTTTTGAAAGAGTGAAAGTTAAAATCATATTAAATGACTTTGTACAGTTTGCTATCCCTGAGTTGTATGGAGAAACAGAATCTCAACCATACTCCCATAGCAGCTTTCTTTTTGCCAATGTTAATGTAAGGGAGATTCCTGAACTCAGCTGTGGGCTTTTTCTTAAGTTTGTATATTTTTCTTCATGTTCAATATGTTTGTATATGATTACTGTTATTTCACGGAGGAAATATTTTGAATGTCATTCTTCAATTTAAAACTGTTGACATGATGTTGAAAGGAAAAATAGCTGGGTGAAGGAAACTATGGAACTCATATCATTTATGTGAAACACCGTGATACACTACTTTGTGCAAGTACTGATTAGACTACTTTGCTACATGCTGTGTCTTGGTGGTTGTGTGGATGGACCTATCCTTTCGTTCCTAGTTTTGCATATCTCAACAAGTTTTTCAGGCTTTTGAAGACCTTTCTTAAGTGGCACACCAGAAATTTGAGAATACACATCAGCCAGGTCTTCCTGTGTTTTAAACCGAGTACAGCTGGTGCTTTTTAATACTGTGACCGGCACAATTAAACTGAAAATTGTTTTGTAATATCTTCTAAACTAACCTATTAAAACAAAATAGTGAGTGTCACCTAAGCCATAATAACCTAGGGATTTAACTACAGACTGCTGCAGTGAAAGGGTGAAGGAGAGATATTCTTCCTCATCATGCGATTAGAAATTCTGGTGCCATATAATTGACCTAAAGCGACTGTATCTTCAACAGAGATACCCAAACTAAATTCTCAAGCTGACTTCAAGTAATTATGAATTTAATGCTCCCTTATAAATTATGCCTGTGGTGCAATTTATTGAACTTCGTGTGACTAATTCATGTCACACTAAAACTTTCTGGTCACAAACTAATGTTAGTCCTGTTAGGTGGAAACAGGAGCAACTCAAGGGCAAGAAGAGGGACTTTTCTACTCCCTTTCATATGGAGCTGTGAAGGTATTTAATTCCAGAACTTAAGAAGGGAAATATTATTGCAGCTTTTGCATGATGAAATGTGTAGAAGAAACTGCTGATAAGGCTAGTGCTGTGATAGGGAAGAACTGATTTCAAATTTGAAATACTCTGGCCTTTCCTTTAGCATGTCTGGGACCTGGGTTTAAAGGTTGGATAAGGAGCACAACTGCACTGTTCTTGTTACCATCCTTGCTTGAGCAATCTGGTTAGCTGTTAGCTGGTTGCTTGGGTTTGATTTTTTTTTTCAGGGGATGATGCATTAGTTGCTGGTATTAATTTGCTATATTTTGGGCTAGATAGCTGAGCTTTTTCAGCTCCCCAAAGCTTGTGCCATGACAAGAGAGATGTTGAAGCTCTTGCAATGTATATTTGTTGAAAAATACTCCTTTCAGAAAAAAAAAAAAAAAGATGTTGCTGGGTTTTATTGCTTTGGTTATTGGTGGCAAGAAAGGAGAGGAAGGAAATGGATGTGGATCAAGAAAGTCTTGGAGGGCTCACCATTTAACTGACACTGATTTATGGCATGTGGAAGGCAACTAGTGAGATTACAGGCTTCTCTGCTCTTCTCCACACTCTGCTCTGCTTTTGCTCTGGCATCACATAAAAGCCATTGTGGCATAATTAAGGCAGGATGTAGAGCCAAAAAGAAAAGCTATTAGTACAGGGAAAGAAAATCTGAGAGGGTTGTTATTTAATCACGAATAGTGTTTATTTAAAAAAAAAAAAGCCTTAATTATTAGGCAGAATAGAATCACAGAATCAGCTATGGTTGGAAAAGACCTTGAAGATCAACAAGTCCAACCATTACAATAATCAGGGAAAATATTATAATAGGTGAATATGGATTTGTTTTACATCGTTCAGGAGTATGTACTCTGCTCTAAATAATTAATGTGTAGTCTGTTTCTCCTGCATTATCAAAAGTTTTGCCTGGGGCCTCTTTGTTTGTGTATGAATGTATATAATCTTTCCTTTTCTCTCCATTTCCTTGCCCCTCAAGTCAAAATATTTTCAAATTCTATTTTATTTGGAATAAACAGCCTATTTCATCTCTTCTTTGTATTTTTCCCTTTTGATATTACAATAAAACTACTGGATGCTAACAATGGTTGTGTGCTTGTCTAATATTACAGTTTATTTTGATGTTTTTTATTTTAATGGTTCTGGACTCCTTGAAAAAATCTGCTGATGATACAAACACCGAGAGCTGCCACCTGGAATATGATACATACAGATGTATCTCCATACATTTTGCATTGATCAGGCTACTTTGCGTTACTTCGGAACCTGTCCTTTGTCTTAAATTATACTCTGTGTTCAGGGTGCCCCCTGTCATTCTATTTGCTTCAAAGCTTTAATGCCAGCTGGTTTCTGTTAAGTGGCACAATCCACGACACCTTCAAGTAAGCAGAGCTCTCCAGTTCCTGACTTGGGCAAGCAGCAGTTCTCATGTCTCATTAAAGACTTGGGTGACCAGTGAAAGAGCTTTTATGTTTTCCTTTAAGCTATTGGTCACAGGTAACAAACACTATGTATTTTTTGTTTCCCACAGATGAGTGCTAACGATTGTGAACACCCTCCAGAGTACTGGACGATCCATGGACTGTGGTATGATCATAAGAGTGTTTGTATTTCAGCCTGGAAAGGAAAAGTCAAGTTTTGTACCTGCATGATGAGTGCAGTTTTTTTTTTTTTTTTTTTTTGAGGGCTTCATCTATTCAGTTTTATGATTCCATGAAATAAAAGCCTTTATTTTGTTAGAAATCAAAACTGTATTGTTTAATACAGAACTGAAATACACTTTTGCATCTCATGACTTGCTGTTGAGTTCCAGAAATCCTCTTGCCACATAGACATGTTTATACATCTGCTTGCAAGATTAGTAATATTCTCAAACAGAAAGAGAAGTATAGTTTCCTTTTTTCCCCTCCCCCCTTTCCATGAGTACACAGAATTTGTTAGTGTCTTGTGACTGCTTGTGGCTTTAAGCATCTTAACTCAGCACAAATATTGCAAAAGTACAGGCAAAACTAATTTGCTTCAAATGAATCAACTAATGGGGATTGATGCCAGTGGCAGAATTCCAAGTGTTTCCTGACAAATACAGGTAAAAATTCAGTACAGGAGTTTAAGCTATGCATCCTGGAAAGATGAGAGAAACATTATGTTTAGAATTCCAGTGAATGTCTTGGTGATACTTGCAGAATCGTCACTTGGTGCAGCGCCTGGAGGAGGTCATTGTCATTAGTGACCCTTCCATATAATTTACTCCTCCTATATGACTTCTACATGAGTGAGAGGGACTTAGCAGCCTAATGCAAAGCCTCTGTTGGGAAAGAAGTTTTTTGGCCATAACTAATGGCTTGAATTTTAACTTCTAAAGCACTGTAGATGCTGGTGGAGTACTTGTATTTCTAAAGAAAATTTGTAGCTGAAATTCTGCGTATTTAAAATTCAGGCTAATGATACAGACTAGAACGCTGCTAGTTACTATCAGTGAGTTGGGAAACATTTTTTCTCACTTCTGTTTTGCTTCCCTAGGCCTGACAAAACTGAAGAGTGTAACAGGACGTGGCATTTCAATGTCACTGAGATTAAGGTATTTATTTAAAGCAAAACCAGTCTCACCAAGTAGAGCTGAGTGCAATTACTTTTGCACATCCTGAACACAAAACCTGTAGCTTACAGTGTATCATTTTTAATGTTTGCCAAGAGGTATGGTCTTTTAAAGACTCCACAGATTCATTAGGTACTTCTGCTACTGCTTGAAGTTGCAGTGCTTGTGATCATTAGCAGCCGTTCCTGCTTCGTTTTGTAGATGGGATTTGACTCATTCAGCTACATCCTCCTTACAAAAATCTAGAGGAGGTGGATCTGCAGTGGCAAAAAGTACCTGTGGAAAAGAGGTTACAGGCAGTCAGTGTAACTGACATTTCACAACTGCCGTTTTCTACTGCAAAGCTAGAATAGAGAAAATAAAAGTACAGAGGGCAGTTTTCTATGCGTTTTCTGCTGGGCATTAGTCCTTATTCTTTTTTAATTAAGAAAAATAATCTGTTTTTCATTCAGATGTGTTGGAAATGGGGATAGGCTTATGCTGACAAACATGAAAAGCTATGTGACTGAACAGCTGCTGCAGGGATAAGTTGAAGGGGCAGTATGTTGGTATTGGTACATTCAGGTATTTAGATAGTTGTACCTACTTGTTACCTCCAGCAACAACATTTTCAGAATATTGGGGGGAAAAGACCTTTTCTTTTTCTCCAAGTAAATGTTTCAGTTTGGGAAGTTAAAAATACAACATAAGTTCTAGAAAATGTGTCAGTGTATGTAGATTGTAAGGCATAAGTATGTATGCATGTAGATGTAAGAAATAGCTTCTTAGTGCTGTAGGTGCATTTATTAATTATGATGCTTTTTAGGATCTTTTGTTGGACATGAGACACTCTTGGCCTGATGTGCTTCATTCATCTCTGAATCGCACCCAGTTCTGGTGAGTATTTAAAAAAAAACCGAAAAAAAAAAAGAAACAAAAAAAAAAAAACCCACTTAAGTAGTATTTTGGGTATTATTTTATAAAATACAATCCATCTGAATTAGTAAATCTTTGGGTGCGATGTTGTGCTTGAGAAGCAGCGTCCAGGAGGCCACTGAAAGCAGTGTGTCTTGGTAGTCCCATTTACAAAATAAATGTATTTTCTTGTTAGAGCACCTGTAAAATGCAGCTGTTGGAAAAAGGGCTATGGCAGGTGTGTTTTAAAGAAATGAAACTTGGTGAAAGAGGGAGAATGTGTTTCCTCCCCTTGAGGGCAGGGAGGAAAAGCAGCTGCTGTTGACACTTTAAATCTGAGTAATGGTTGCTCCTGGAATGTCATAGCTAACTGCAAAAGCAGCTTCCAGGCCTCTTTTATTAGCTAGCTTCGCTGTGTTGCTGGCCTTGAAAGACATTTTCTTTTGGCCTTTTTCACAGAGGAAGAAATAGAAAAATAAGACTCACTGGATCATCCTAGCTACTTTTCTACAGAATTCTCCTTTTTTACTTACTTTCCCAGCAGCCTAAAATCAGATATAGGAATTCCTTTAGAGATAACCTGCTTAGGTCATGGGAAGGGAGAAGGAAATTTTTATCTCCTCTGACAACAGAACTGTTTTCCTTCCCTATGTTTCTGTTTGCTTCTGAATAATCAGCATTTGGACCAAAGAGTGGTATGGGTGGTATTTGAATTTGCACAGACTTTGAGTGCATTATTTTAAACTAAAATCAATGACAATTCAAGTTCATTTGTTAAGTCATGAGCTACATGAGCCAATGTATGGGTATGCAATTTGTTCTTCCAGTTCTACAGTGAAAGCTGTAACATCACCTAAGAAGCAGAGCGCACAGCTAGAGGCAGTAGCATTTAAAGCCATCTCAACTACAAGTGCCCATAAGTTTTCCTTTGAATTGGATGACCATTTCTTCTCTGTGTCAATATGGAAAAGCTTTGAAGGGAATGTACATCTCTCTTTAGTCTTGGCCTTGCTCTGTGGAAGATGCTAGAAGACATTTGTCCTCAGAATCTTAAACTGGTTTCACAAGTGTCTTATTACAACCTAAACTTGCAACTGTCAAAAGTGGTGGCGTCCTCCTTCTGCTCTGTTCTTGCCCTGTGCCATGGAAAACAGGACTACTTCTTTCTGTGATAGCACAAGTCTATGCAACCTCAGTCTATTCCTGTAATTAGAATAAGAAAAACATTTTGGAAATCTAGCACCTCCCATGCCTTGACCTGTTTTCAAAAAAACAGGTGCATATGAGTCTTCATTTTGCTAACACATATTTTGGTAGGCAGCAGGTGTAACACACTGTAACTGATACTTGGATTGATGGAATAGTTTACTCTCTTTCAATAAGGTGACAAGTGCACTGTAATTGGCAGCTGTAACTGCAGATTTTGTAAATGCAAGCTTCTAAGCCAACCAAAAGCCTGTAGAATCCCACTATATGCCTTCCTTCAGTTAAAATACTTTATCTACTTAAAAATTAACAGTAAAAAGACCCCAGACTCCATAGTGTAAAAATCCCAGTGCAACAGAAATAAGGATCTGAAAGTGAAACTGACTGTTCACAATTTTCATTGTTGTAGACTAAAGGCATATTAGTTGAGTAATGAGCATCAGCAGTGTCAAGCAAAATAGACGAGTACCTAACATATCACATCAGAGTTTTCCCAATACTGCTGTAATTATGTAGTATGTTTCTTCCTCACTTTACCTGTAAGTGTAGCCCTGCCTTGAAAGGGAAGGCAAGGAATCTTCCTGTTGATTTTATGATGGCTGCAGGTGCTTCTGTAAAAGTATATGCATATCTCCATTCCTCTTATTAACTTACAAACTGTGACAATTGCCATCCAAGAGTTCTATCCTGTCCAGTTAAAATGCCTTAATACAGGACAAAGGGTTAGGTGAGTTTTGGTATCTCAAATTTATTAATCTCTTTGATAGTAATTTATTTTTTTTACCAAATAAAAAATTTCTTGACCAGGAGAATTCCCTTCAAAATCAGTTTATATATATGATATAGAAGAAGGAATCAATTTTAGTCCGTAGGACAGCTGGGCATCCCTAATGTTCTACATTTTGTGGGCAGCACTTGCAGTTGTGCTTCACAGAAATTCTTTGTTCCTACCCAGCCTTCAAGCTGGGTAGTTTCTGTAGTCCTTGGACCATCCTTATATGCTGCTTTTTCACGTCTGCATGACTGCATTTGAGTAAACTCTGTTGTACAAACAGGAAGAGAAATCTCTGAGGTGTAGCTTCCTTTTCACATGGCTGAGTACCAATTCCATAACATTGCATTTCTGCAACCCCTTGAAACTTCATTTGTAGATTTGAGATGTGCAAGTGTAGCATTTATTCTTAGCAGCACCACAGAGAGAATAGTGGATAAAGACAGTTTGTATAGTAGAAGTCAGTCTAGTGGTGTAGGACCCACTCCTGTGTGCCTGCCAAAGTATTGGTATCCTACAGGGAAGGGAAAAGTGTTCAGCAAAGTTCTTGACAGCTAGTGTATGTACTATGTGCTACAGCTTAGCTCGTGGGTACAAGAGGTACAGGAGGATGGGTGGCCTTCATGAATGCAGGCAGCTTTGTTCTGTATCTACATACCACTCAGCTGTGAGCTGAAACTCAAGTAGAATTGCCTTGTCTTGCTGTGGTCTAAGTGAAGTATAATGTGTCATAGTGAATAACATTGAGACACTAGTTATTTTGATTTCATAAACAAATTATGTTATGTTATTCCCTAGTACCTACAGCTCTTTCATTTCCTAACAGCTTGAGTTTGCATTTAAATGGAAGAGGTGAAGGTTAAATTTCATATACCTGCAATGAATGGTCTGAATTAGCTGTATCTGCGTCATAATCTTTTTTTCATGTGGCTGTGCTGCCTGATATAAGTGGTGCTGTCAGGAGTGTCATCTGAAAGTTTCAGTAATTGCTTTATAGTGACTGTAAAGTAACTTTTAATTCTGGAAGCTCACAGGACTGATGAAGAGAACCTGATGTATTCTTGGCTTGCTGCAGCTGATGATGTGTGGGCACTGCCTGTGGGTAGCTCTGTGTATTTTCACCTGGAATCCCCACAGCACCATCACCTGGGCCCTGTGGTCAGTGTGAACTGGACCAAACACTCCAATAGCAGTTTCTGAATAGCAATAGTGTGTTTGTTGAGCACCATCAGATCTTTGGCTCTGTATCTATGCCTTCTTTGTGGAAACAGGACATACAAGTACTCCTGAGAGCCTTCAAAAGGCATACTTTGCCCCATTTTTTGTCCTGAGTTTACTGTAAAATCACAAAAATTGCTTTCTTTTTCACTCTCTTCCTTGGTATTAGAAGACTTGATAGGAGAATAGAAAGAAGATTTGAGAGCAGTTCTATGAAAATACTGACACAGACCATAGTAGAAGTTGAGGCAACAACTCTTGTCTTAGCAGCTTGTGCAGTTTCAATATTCCACCCTGAATAAGGTGGAATAGTGAAACTGCAGTTTTATTTCTGAAAAGTTTTTAGTGCTTTGCAAGCACATTTAACATCAAAGACTCCATGAAAATTTGCACAAAGCTTAGAAATACTTGTTTTCTAGGCAAATTCTTACTATTCTGACCTCCAAACATCTTGTAATACACTGAGAGACCTTTGTATCATAAGAACATGATTTACTTCATCAATTCATTCACTTATTTAAAAAGCCAACTAGTTCAGAGGCAGCTAAAAAACCTAAACATCCAGACTGCGCTAACTTGGAATTATAGAATGGTTAGGGTCAGAAAAGACCTTAAGATCATCTAGTTCCAACCCCCCTGCCATGGGCAGGGACACCTCCCACTAAACCATGCCATCCAAGGCTCTGTCCAGCCTGGCCTTGAACACTGCCAGAGATGGAGCATTCACAGCTTCCCTGGGCAACGCATTCCAGTGCCTCACCACCCTTTAAGTAAAGTTCTTCCTTATGTCTAACTTAAACTTCCTGTTTCAGTTTAAACCCATTACCCCTTGTCCTGTCAGTACAGTCCCTCATGAAGAGTCCCTCTCAGGTATCCAGCCTTTTAGATACTTGATTTAAGTATATTGGCTAGTTTGCACAGCAAATATATCTGCAAATAATGTTTTCTAAAACTTAAATTTTGCTTTTTCTCCTATAGGAAACATGAGTGGGAGAAACACGGCACTTGTGCAGCCACACTTCCAGTCCTTAACTCTCAGAAGAAATACTTTGGAAAAGCTTTAGAACTCTACCATCATATTGATCTTAACAGGTACTGAAGTAAAGTCTGTGGCCTGCCTTTTATTTCAAAGTTTCTAAAAGTTGCAAGTCTAGCCTAAAAAAAGTCTAAAAAACTGATGGTAGAAGGGAGGCAAGTATTGGCATAAGTTATTTTTAGTGCTGGAGTTCAGAGGAGGGGTTGTCTACTCTGAGAAACATTTATCTGGTCACTTCAGAGTTTAGTAAGCCAGCATCTTTCTTCACAGCATTGTTTTAGACAGTGTGAGCCAGTAAATTCTGAGAAGCTATATGGCTATGCCTTTCTACCTAAAGCTGTGGTACCAGTAAACTTCTAAATCAGGTGATAGTAACCCCCAAACTTCTGAGTCATACTGAAGCCCAAGTATTTGTTTTAGAAAAGACAGTGCTTTGCTCAGAGGAAAGGACAGGCTGCAGGCAAAGTCATCAGAACACCTTGGATAAAAGGCAGAGAGTTAACAGCAGGCTGGGGTGTCCTGAATGGTGGTGTTCAGCGACTGCAGGCAGCCCTATGCTATCCTTTCAGATAGCCCCAATGTGATAATCTCGCTTTTTCCTAGCGGCTCATTCCTCCTCATGATTCTAAAGCACTGGGCATTCCAGATAGAAAATCCTAATGAGAATGGGATGGCTTGTCTGAGCACTGTGTGTACACATTTTGGCTGCAGGCAGATGCCAGGAGGCCAGAGTCCTTTCGTGGTCAGTGGTTGGTATGAGTAGGAGAATGACTCGAATTTGTTGACCATGAATTCTCTCTGTAAGTTGATACTATCCGAAAGAGGAAATAAGTTCTTTTGTATCAAGAAACATACCCTTTTTTTTTTTTTTTTTTCTTTTATCCTAAAATGCTGCTTATGTTCTAGCACTGACAGAACAATCTCCTAATAAAGTCTCATTTACCGTATATATATACAAAGGAAATAGGTCTCCCCCCACCATTTTTGTAGGCGTTTTGTAAAACTTAATCAGATTTTGTTAGACATTTTGTTGAAATTGTCTTATAAGTCATTTATCTAAGTAGCTGTGATGGTGTGACTAAAACATTTTGCAGATGGCATAGTCACTTATGTGACTCGCTCAGCATGTGTAACACCAAAAAAGAATAGAGACTGAAACATGTTGAAATTACTTGCTCAGAGCATATTCTCCATTGTAAAAATGAGCATAATTAATTTAATCTTTACTGGAAAGAATAAAGATTGCTAATGTTCTCATTACTTCATTTATACTTCAATGAAAAAAAGTACTGTTAGTGATTAAAAAGATTGTTTCCAAAAAGCAAATTATTAAAAAGAGAGTATAATGCAGGCTTCTGTAAGAATAACAGAACACCATCTATTTTATTTGCCTCCTTATATCAAGATTAAAAATGACTATGCCACACAGCTAGGCCTTTACTCAACTGGTTTAAACTTCCCCTGTGCACAACCTGACCTTTGAAGGGTTGAGCATTATCAGTGGTCATGGACTAAATCCTGCAAGATGCTGGATGTTCCTACTCCTTACAGAAGAAGCTGGGACTTAAGAGACTTGGCACCTATAGGGTCCTGAGTCTTGTCAGCCTGGAAATACAGACTTCACTCTGGAAGGTTTAGGTATCAGATTAAGTAATCTAAAAAAAATGGATATACAGGCTAGATGTTCTTGAGAGTTACCTTGTTTCTCTTATGTGAACAACCTTTTCCTCTTCACAAAGCATATTCCTTAGGAAACATTTTTGCCATGCTGTTGATACAAATTCATGTGTATGTCCTTCTCCCAGTGCTCTGTGCCTCCCACTCTAGCAACCCCATCCTGTGTTAGAACATGAGGGTGCCTCGAGCAGCCTCACAGATCTGCCTCTGTCCCTCCCTGATGACCAGAGCACCTGGGTATTGCTCAAGGCAGGGGAAACAAAGCAGTTAAACTGCATGTCTTACCTGACACTCAACAGAGCATTCTGAAGGTCCAGCAAATAACAGTAATGTTGCCTTTCCTATAGCTGTGTCTGATGACTCAACTCTCCAAGTTCCTCAGATTAAGGTGGGGGAGAGGGTTCTTCCTGGCCCTGCCAAGTTGAATGGGAAGTGGCCTTTCAGAAAAGAGAAACCTTTCCTTGGCCTGACATAGCTTCCTTTGCTCCTCATTGCTGTAATTCCTGCCAAATTCTCCCTAAGATTATCTGTTTGCCTAACGATTGTGAAGTTATGTTTGCATACAGGAGCCATGATAAAAATGTTATATCTTTGTTTCAGTTGTCTCCTGAAAGCTGGGATAAAGCCAAGCAGTTCATATTATGGGGTAAGAAGGAGTCTTTTATAAAACAGTAAAATGCATATACTCATTTTCAGCAGGAGTCGAGCAATTTCTAGAGAATAAGTAATCTTTTAAAAACTGTATAGTTCTTTAATGTTGTGCTTTATCTAAGTTTTTGTGAACTTCAGTGCTTGAGTGGTTGGAAGTTGTGCTAGTGACTTAATAATTTGTATAAGCTTTAAATTTTTCAGATGACTGCCATAAAAGAAGCTCTTACAAGATTTTATGGTGTAACACCAAAGATACAGTGTCTTCCTCCAGAAGAGGTAAAAACCCTACATACTCCCCAACACCACCCCCCCAAACTGAAAAACAAAGAAGCAACCAAACAAAACCCAGCAACTTACTTTTTCAAAGATCACTTCTTGTCAAAAAACAAAAGCAAAAAGAGTAAAAAATCTTCAGCATGTTGGAGCTTAGGTCAGAGCATTACTTGTGTGTATACAGCTCTTTGCAGGTACATATTGCTTAATTCTTGGAGTTGAGTTCATAAAAGTACATTGCTTACATACTGGCACCACTGGCTTCATCTTATCTTGCTGTTGCTACAATTTTTCTTAATGCAGAAATATTTTTAGCGCAAGAATCGTCCACTCTACCTAGTAACTTTGCTGTTAGTGTACTTACTCAGAAAGTGGGAGCGCACTGGGTTTTAAAGGTCTCTTTGTCTTAAAGGATTTGAATCAGCATCCCTTCCATGAATCCTGTAAACACCACGTTAGAGGTATTGCTGTAGCTGAGTACTTTGCACTCCAACTATAGCTTAATTATCATATAGTAAATTACTAGAACCAGCAAGAGTGAGCATAATGGAATCCTTCAGAAATAAAGCAGCTCAGAGGCTGTTCTCAAAAGCCAATATCTAAAGAAGTACAAAAAAGGCAGGATAGTAGTCTTTCTGTTTGAGCCAACAGTGTCTAGAACTTCAATTTCTTTCTACTTTTCCTTGCCAACAATTATATGGTGAGTCATGATGCAGTAGAGAATGTGGTATGTATAGACACTGTGCTCTAGTGTAAAATACAGGTCATCATATCTGACCTAAAAAAGCCTTTGAAGAAACAAAATAGTGTTCTGAACAATTACGTGGGTAGGCTGCCTAATGGGTTCTTTCGTTTTCCAGCTAGGTTACTCTGCTTTTATTGAAAAAGAAAATTAAAAAGCAAACCCACAATATAGTTTTCACTCTTACAATTGGTCCCTTATTATCTCAGCTTGATAAAAGTGGTTTACAACAGAACATTTGGCAGAGTTATTGCCCATACACTGACAACAATTTTATGACAACTTGCCAAGATAAAGTTGCTGGTGGAATTCAATAGCTTGTGTGTTGTCAGCTCATTTGCTTTAGTAGTGCTCTGAGGTTTTTCTCCTCAGTTGCATTTTTAAGTCACTTGAAGCCACAAAGGCATATGAGTTGAACTTGGGTTGCACACTCGGCCACCTCCTGATGTTCAAGAAATACAGAGCTAAAGCAAAGTTTCTAGTTCTGTTTGTTGTAGTTCTGCCATTGCTTTTAGTACAACTGGTGTACTACTTAAGTTGCATGAAAGTAGTTTACAGCTGGAGTCTCCTGTGCTTAGTAGCCGACGTTAATGGTAAACAGAAAGGAAAAAGTACAGTCCAGTTATTTAAAGATATCCTTTCTCAGAGTTTCAGCCTTGTCAATGCCTGAAGTGCATTGTGGACGTGCTTTGATGTTTAAAATGCATTACACACTTGCTGTGTTCTTAAGTTTCTTAAAAAAAAAAAAAAAGGAAACAAAACTCAAACCAAACAGCAAGAAGAAACAAAACAGAACCAAATATAAAATCCCCAACAGCAACAACAGCTGAAACCAAATCAAAATAAAAGACATGACCAAAAGAAGCTACAAACCCAAACCAAAGCAACAACAACAAAAAAAAATACCCACCATAGTAATTTCTCTCTTGTACATATATTTTTGTCCTGCTGCAGAGGTTTCAAAATAAATTTTTTTTCCACATATGCACCTGAGCATTTTGGGGTATTTTTAATTAAATATCTTCCATTCTTGTTTGCCTTATTCTTGGCTGATATTATTTTTACTAGCCTGTCCTCTAGACCCCAAATGACATTTCTGATATTTTTGACAGCTTGCGTCGGTATTCTTTCCAGTAACAGCTGTTACGGAACCAAATTTATTTTCTCCTTTTTGGAGATTTTTTTCTTTGCCTTAATTCTCATCCTACAGAAGATCTGTTGAAAGGTGGCTTTCAGGTCACACATACCCTTCAATATTCACAGAGTTCAGCCAGGCTTCATCATTAAGGTGAACAGCTTCTGTGTACAGTGCAGATTTGGTAAATGATGATCTATATTACAGCATTTCATAATGAGGCTTACTAGCTAGCAGTTCCCCATAACTATTAATGGATTATGTTGTTGGAATTTGCTTCCTTGTCTGCTTGCTCCTTAAAGACAAATATACATGATAAGTTGTTGAAAGTGGTACCTGTTGTCTTCACATTTTTCAAGTGGCAGATACACAAATAAGCACTATTGTATTCTATAGATAAGGCAGTATATCTATAGAATTGATTTATTTCTTCTCCTCCTCAAGCTGATCTCATCCTTCCTGTTTCTAGGGTGAAAAAGCACAAACAATTGGTCAGATTGAATTCTGCTTCACCAAAGAGCTGCAGCTGAGAAACTGCACAGTACAGAATGATGAATCCAAACCAATGCCAGCTGACTTGAAGCTTGGAACTGAGGAGTTGTCTGTCTGCAGTGATACTCTCCCAACATATTATCCTTCACAAGTTCAAGATCATAAATGAAGCCATAAGAGTTTGAAAATCTTTTTCAATAGTAACAAAACCCAAATCCTTAAAACATGCGTTGGGAAGCAATCTTGACTTAGCAATATTACAAAGCCCTGTCCATATCACAGGCATACTGTGAATATTTCTGCTGGAAAACACAATTCCCTTGCCATGAAAGGAGAGTGATCCACATTGTAGTGTCAGTTACAGGCTGAAGTGTTGCATTTTAGTTCTGATACGGATGGGACTAGAATCTGATTTAGAGCTTTGCTTGGAGTTCTTGGTTTGTTTATGGTTGAATCAATGTTCAAGAAAGAACTGTGACTTGAATCAATGTGCGAGAGAGAACATGACTTGTTAGTTTCACTTGCAGTTAAGTCTGCCACTTCAGGCGCTTTTAATTTTTTGCCAGTGAGTCAAGGAAATTAAGTCATTCTTTGTTTTGAAAGGATGCTTGTCTCTCTCACATGAAATAACAAATTTTTGAGAAGAAAATACCATAAACAAAAAGACCTGACAGACCTGTCTGGGGGTCCTTTTCCACACAGGAATTGTGCAAATTGTGTAAATTTGCTTTCCAGAACTCCTGAACAGAGGCTGTGTCCCTTGAGGCACATTAAGCCTTTCCTCATTCAGAGATCACAGTGGACCAAAGATGACAATTTCTGTATAACTTCTTAGTGAATGAAATAATGTTCAGCGGGTTTTGGCATACTGTATTAGTAGCCTTGCCTATTCTTTGCTTAATTTTGCTGCAGTAGCTCCATACAGTCTTGAAGAACAACCAATCTTAGATCTAGTATAGGGCAAAATATTAGGCCCTACAAATATATTGTTGTTAAATGTTCAAGTACAATGAAAAATTAACATTACAACACAAATATGAGTGCCTGCACTTTTATTTACAAATGAGGTTGTAATATTATCATTTTGTTCCAAGAAACAGCTTTTTATAAATGAATCAGTAAATGCTATGAGGTTTCAGTAGAAAGTACAAAATTCTCTTATCTCTTTCAAATAGTACTTAAATATTGCATAGGTTTGGGGTGGACTGCATAGAATGCAAAAAAGTCAGAATGAATATTAATTTCCATTTCATGTCATAAGTTTGGTGTTTTCTTTCAAAGAAGCAAGACTCTTTCATCAAAATTGTGCTTTTTTAATGTTTTGGATTCTTTTTTTTGTCATTTGGTGAAGTCTTTTGTTCTCCTTTTCCTGTCAAAGCTGTGCCAAATCTGTGCTTGCTAAGCTTATCAGTGAGGGAAGTGGAAGCAGAATTTGGTAATCACCGTCAGACAATCTCATTAACATTTTCCTCGGGGCTTTTAATTCATCAGTTTGGTTATGAACACAGCCCTTAAACAGAACAGCAGACTTCTCAAAATCTCACTATAAATATTGCCACCCTGGCTCAGCAGGTGCAGTGGAAAAACTGCACCCATTACATCTACAGCAACATGCTGTACTGCCAGATGAGTGATTGTTGAGTTTTCTGGTTTTCTGTAGTTGTTTGGTACTCTTCAGTTGGAAGGAAAGCTCAAATGTGGAAGCCTTGATAAGTAACATTAGCTATTGGAAGCAGTGGTAGCATTCGTTCTTGCACGAACATATGCTTAATGAAAGTTCAAATCAATAGCCTGATTTTTTTTTTTTTTTTTTTTTTTTATCATGGCATTATAAATTGTATTTTATTTTATATTGCCAAACAGTATTTAGGGAGACCAAATACACACTATGAGTTCTCTGCTGTTCAAGAGTAATGCATTAATTTATGCAAAGCCAAGAGCTGCAAGTACGTACCTTACAATCAAGTGGCACAGACCCTTCACAGTGAGGCTCAAAACTGACTCTTGCCAAATAGTGGGTACAGATAAGAGTGAGAAAAGTTCAGCCTCTGCAGCAAAGTAGATAACCTAATTTTCAAATGAGAGAAGTGTGAGGGAGCTGATAAGTTTTAAAACTTCGAGGGGAAACTAGCATAATCTGAAATGAGAAAGAGGAAGAGAAGGAGAGATCAAAGCCAGCAGCATGCTTAACAACAACCTGCAACTGAGTAGAAGATGACTGATAAGTGTTAAATCAAAACTGGCCAAAAATAACCTCTCAAGACTCTGAAGTCCTGCTTAAAAGGATGCACCTGAGGTACTACATTTGCCTTAATAAAGCCATACCCGCATTCTTTTTACTATGTTAATGTTATTAAGCATTAAATATTTTAATTTGCCATGGTTTATTAGTAGCAGAAATAAAACACTATCTATGTCTGCAGTTGCTTGTGTGTTGACAATCCCAACTGCCTAACATCAAGGAAGAGACAAATGTCTTTTTAACTCTACTGACTGATTTTTATGCAAAAGAAAAAGACACTGTAAGATTATAAGGGGTGTGGATGTGGGCAAACAGGAGAGCAGATGACAGACCTAAGGTCATGTCCAGTCCATTGTGTTCTGTTTAGCAGTGACTTACAGACAGTTACCTGCCTTGGAAATTGCTTTCCATCACAATTTATATAATTTCAGGACTTGGATTAACAGTTTAAATACAATAGGTAAACAAAAGTATATTGGGAGCCTTAAAAATTGCTTCAGTTCTGAAAAGTGTCACTCACTTCCTTAAGCAGAATAAAAATCTGTCAATCCTGAAGATTCAGCATAGCCTGGGGAAGATGAGGGCTATATTCTTTTCTGCATTATTGAATAAATTAACTAAATCCCAGCAGGGGCAATGCTTTAAAACACCAGTCAGTTCCGCAAAGAGAGCTAGTTTGTTTATGCTCTTTGTCTATGTGCGTTATTATGCAAAATGTGTGAACATCTCTTGGGTTTACACTAGAGCATGGGTTATCTGTCATCTTTCCAAGGGCAGCTCCTCTTCCTAGTCCATGGGCAGGTTATTTTCTCTCTCTTGTTCTCTTCCTGGCCTGCACTTTGCCTTTCTTGGCTGTACAGGAAGCCAGCTTCAATCAGATGACCCATGCTCATGTATATTGTGTTTAAGGCTGCTTCTATCTCTCCCAACCTGCAGCCAGCTAATCTGCCACTGGGTCAGGAGATGGAAGAAACAGAGACTGCTCCCCATTGCTCCTATTCTTCTTGGGGGGCAGCAGCCATTTGCTGTTGCCAAGCTGATAGGCAAAGCTACCTGTGCAGGCTGAAATGGAGGTGGCAGAAGCCTCTGTTGTGTCTGCACTCTGCACCCTCAGCAGCTGACAAGCACCACACTATGCTGTTTGCAGCTACTGGCCAGGGGAAGGAAAAAAGTGGCTGTAGGACTGCAGTGCCCACAAAGCATGTCAATACATTGCAAATCAAGTCACACAAATGTGAATGGCCCAGGTATCTTCAGCAGCAAAGCAGCAGCTGCAGGCCTTTATAGTGGGGAAAAGGAATTTTCACAGGGGTGGGTTCTTGAGTTTGGGCAACCTCTGGTGTGGCTGATCTTCAGGCAGATGTGCTCTGTTTGGATCTGGCTCTGCCAAGGCCATAGAAGTTTAAAATCACTGTTAATATTATTGATGCCTGATGATGGTGCTGATGATGCAAAAGGAAAATGTCAGGACGTTGCAAGTCACATTCACAAGAATGGAGCAATTGATAATGAGTAATGTTGCATTCTAAATTCAGACTGCTTCCTTCACAAGGCTTACTGTATACCTTCCCTTCTTGTGCGTAGGTATTCTCTGGTCCATAAAGTTGCTGTAGATCACCCAGATAAAGAATTCAATTTAGAAGGGTTTACAGTTTCTTTGCTTTGGAGAATAGGAATTTTAGTGTGCAGGCTAAGCAAGACCTGATGGGGTAGACAGGCAAATTATTTTATGTTTGCATATTGTGTTCTTCATTATTCCTTACCGCAAAGTATACCAGAGCATCAGAGATTGGACAAGCATTAGATAGACCTCAAGAGCAGCCAAGCCAAACCACGACCACAGATTGGTGGAATGAATCCTATGAATATATTCAGTGTGAAAATCACAGCACTGACATTCAAAAACAGATTTCAATTTGAAGGACTGATGCTTGTCTTATGAAAGAGAAGCAAATATTACCATATTTGATAAAAAACTTATTAAGCAGGTTATAGAAAATTCTGAAGAATAAAAAATCTAATACCATGGTGCTATCTGTAAGAAATACTTTCCTGAGCACAGCCTCACTTACCAGAAAAGAAGCTGCTCACTTAAGATTTTTCTGTAGCTCACACAGTTGTTCCATACTCTGCATTTAAATGAGAGAAGAAAGCCAAAACAAAATCAGCAAGAACTAGAAGCATACCAGTTACCCTGTAATAATTGCAATCTATAAACAAGTATGTTGCATCACAGCAGGTACCCACCATTAGATCACTTCTGTTTAGTATTGTTGAGTAGAACTGGGTGCTCTCAGCTTTAGAGAGGGGCTTCTCTCTTTCCAAAGTGTTCAGCTGAGTGTAAAGAGACTGCATGCTTCCAACAGAGGCCAAAGAGCTGTCACATCACCTGAGTGCTATCATTTTAGCCCATCAGTCATCCACAGATCCGTGTCCCTTACTAAGGTTTCATTGGTTAAGTTATAATCATGAAGACTAAACATAGAATCATAGAATTACAGAATAGTTAGGGTTGGAAAGGACGTTAAGATCATCTAGTTCCAAACCCCGTGCTATGGGCAGGGACACCTCTCACTAAACCATGCCACCCAAGGCTCTGTCCAGCCCGGCCTTGAACACTGCCAGGGATGAAGCATTCACACCTTCCCTGGGCAACCCATTCCAGTGCCTCACCACCCTTACAGGAAAGAATTTCTTCATCTTATCCAATCTAAAACTCGCCTCTTTAAGTTTTAACCTGTTACCCTTTGTCTTATCGCTACAGTCCCTAATGAGGAATCCCTCCCATGTCCAGATGACTTGAGCTATCAGTTCCCAGTGCCAGCTGGTGTGGGCTTGTGTTCAAAGGAATATTGTGCAGGTACTATCCCCTCCCATAAACCCTGCTTTGCAGGTATTTGCCACATACCTAGGGCATGCATTTGTCAAGGATTTACTAGCCAGGAGGCTGGCTGACAGATGGAAGTGGGACAGCCTTCTTGTCTCCAAGGCTTACAATGGCAGTGTCCTACTCTGGTAGTAGTTTTATGCATAACAGCTGAAGCTGTCTTATTTATTCTCCAGCCCCTGGATATCTTAAGAGATTTCAGTTTCACAGTTTCTGTGGGTTTCAGTGAGCAGCTTGTCATTTCTGAAGCCTGCTGCAGAATGATCACTGTTACAAAATAGCTCTGGGACACAAACTACCCTCTCATTTCTAATGCCTCATGTTTCTCTTTGATTCCCCTTCATTATCCTCAGTGACTTGAGGGATGAACGGACCACGCTCTTTGATCTTACAGAGTAACCAAGCTATATATGAAAGCCAGATATTGTAGCAGAGAAAAATCTCTTTAATCTCATGGACAAAGTACACTCAAATATCTACTTACCTTTCCCCTTTTTTCTTCTCTGTTACTACTTCAAGAGATTCTGACTGCAGGGGTCACTGGAGGTCTGGAGGAAGGCAGGCATATTGATGGATAGCTGTTAATCCTTTATTTGTTATCCCTTTGGAATCTGGTTTTTGGCATGTCTGGCTGGTTAACAGGCTTGCTCTCACACCTCACCAAGAACAATGTCTCAAAAAAATAAAAAGACAGCAAAAATGGATATTTATTAAATCAGCTCGTAGTCTGGAACCTCCATAATTACTTAAGCAGAAATACACCATGGATAGCATGGTCTGTCTGGGCAGGTGGGAGAACAGGAAAATAACTGTGCCACTATACCCCTGAGAGTGAAATTCAACTTGAAATCTGATGACAGTTTAAAGTCCCACGCAAATGAAGTAAGGCTTCCATGCACTTGCTGTCCGCAGAGGGGCATTTCATCTTTGCTGGCCCTGGACAAGTAACTAAAGTCTAAATGCTTAAAACTGTCATAGCTTTGAGACTATTAGAACATCCAGTCGATACAATGGAACTGAAACCCTGATTTAAGCAGGTGAGCAACTTGCGCTTTCATGGTGGGGACCACATGCTGCTGCAGGGGGATGACTAGTGCAGTAGCTGGACTGAGTCATAAATCCGCCTCTCTCCCAGGGTGGCAAGGGGGCATGCGCTGCTGCTCTGGGGCAGCCCTCCCTCAGCCTTTTGGGATAAACCGATTATGGCATTCCCATTGAGAGCACAGATAGCACTGGTTAGTGTAAATAAACACCAGAGAGTCCCATGGCACAGTCACACTCCTCCAGTCACTGGGAGAGGTTTCTGGTGCTACAAATGGCCTCTGGAGAAAATGTACATGCGGGTTTTGTAGCAGAGATGAGAAGCCAGGGCTTCTCCCTACTTTAGGCCACTGCAGCCAGTTTTCTTCACAGCTTTGCAAGGAGACACATGGAAGACACCCTGTGCAAAACAGCTTCCAGCCTGGAGGTTTGGATGCTCAATGGGGAAAAAGGAGTCCTTGTCCCTCCTTTACCCTGCCAAGGACTGGGCACGAGGCATCTCCTCTCGTGTGGCCGGCACCACTGCTTCACTTGCTGCTGGGTCTTACAAACAGCTCCAAATTTCCACCTCTGATCTAAACACTATGCTGTTGTCTTTTGCAACAAGCTTTATCCTGTCAGTGTAAATTACACAGGCTCTTGGAAAGCTGCCCCAAGGATCGGTGGGTGAAGGAATAACCTGGCCAGGCAGGTGTGCATTGGGTGCTGAACTCCTCCTCCTCACCTGGGTGAGCCATCCACATCCAAGTGCCCAGGGAACATCAGAATAAACAGGTGAGAGTGAGGAGCTTGCAGGACTAGGTGCCAGGCAAACCAAAATCTCCCAAGATCAGATTTTATGGTTTGCATGTCAAAATTCCCCCAAATCTCACAAGAAACACAGAGGCTCTTTTACATCCATCCATAAATAGTGTATTATTTAACACAGATTCTTAAGTCCTTCAGGCTTTCAAATAAGCTAGCTAATAACTTTTCATATTAAATATACTGAAGACTTTAATAACTTTATGTCATTTTGCACACAGTTTATGTGTTTAAATACTCAGTTTACAAGAAAAATGGAGACTCATTGGAGTCAATCAGGCAGGAATTATATGAACTTAAATTGTGGGTATTTATCATAGTTTCTCAAAAGAATATTTTACTAGCTATTTTGAAAGAAGGAGCTGCTTCTTTGTTATTATGTAGAAGTACTGCCTTCTTTATAAGGAACTTCTAATGAGATCTTTCTCCAATCCTGATGTTACATGGTGATCTGACTGCAGTATGTCATCATAGGTCACTGAAAAATGAGGAGTGTGAAAAATATATGTTATGCTGGCAAGTCCTTAGCAGTGTGTTTTAAAGGTTTTGTATTTGTGATGACTACAGTAAGAAAGCTTTGTTTTAGATAATGCAATAGGAACTGACTCAGCAGCCGGTGACATCCAGTACACTGGCCAGAAAAAGAAGGGGAAACAAAAGTCAAGAAAATGTAATATTTGACATGCTTAGTTTGTCATGTTTGCTTAGCTTGTAAAACACGGGGAATTTGCCAGTAATCTATAGCTCAGTGACATAAGTGATATGAAGAACACTCTCTTCAATGCACACAGATTCCATTTTTTATTATTGCAATTTTTCATGATTGCAATTTTTCATGATTTCAATTCCACGCAGCTCTGCAAATTTTGTATTATATTTGTCTTTTTTACAAGATTGCATCAGATGTAACAAGGCTGCCAAAAGCCAATTACCAGTATTGGGGCAATACTGATATATTGTAGCAGATGAATTGGGATAAAATTATTTCCATTTAGCCAAGGATTTCAGAGTGAAATATTAAATAGCATCATGACTAGATTTAGAGAAAGAAAATTAGGTTGAGGTTGCTATTCAGAAACTTGCTTAACATTTTTTCTCCCCTGAAATTCTTTACAGTGCAGGGGCTTGGTGCTATTGGCTCCAGTCGTAGCACTTGAGTCTCTTATTGCTTTAAGATAAATTTTTATTGTCAGGTGAGCAAATCACAGACTCTGCTAATCAATAACCTTTGCATCACAAATGACTTACAGTAATGCTGCTGTTTTAAATCCCTTCTTTCAGTAAGAGCATGTGTCTCTTGTTGGTTATTTAGCATTATTCACGTTTAGACTGAGAGCTTGTGTTTTTTTGCTCACTCTTTGTGGAGATAGAATTTACATGAGCATTCCCTGAAATGTCAACTTCAGTTTCATTAAGAGACATCGGTATTTCAAGACAACTGGAATTTGCATTCAAGTAACAGAGCTGCAAGGTTTGCAGAGAAAAGCATTTTAATTAAGTAGTTTTGCCTTAGAAAAGTAGTTACATTTCTACAGGAAGAAGAGAGCAATTTATTCCACGCAGGCAATTAGATATGAAGACTCTGAGATAGTGAGCATGCTATGGCGCTGTCTGCCTGTGCCAGACAGTTTATTCCTAAATTTATTCCAGACCTTATATATTTGTTGGCATTAACTACCATGTGACTTGCTTTCAGAAGCATTTCAGGATAGTTTGTAAAATAGAGAAGGTACAGTTGGTGTTATTTATATGAGACAATAACCAGTTCCAAATTTTCCTTGTTTTGACTTTTTGGGAAACAGTCTTGAGAAGTCTTTTCCATTTTGTTGGTGAAAAGTGGGGTTTGGTCAGAAGAGGAGACCGTTAAACGAGCTGACATGCCAACCATATCCAGGATGGACCAACAGGGAATTTGTTCCCAGACTCATACAGAACATTTCTGGGTCTTGGTTGCTCACACTGTGATTGTTGGCAACATTTTAATTTCTGTCCTGGAAGAACCACTTCCCAAGCCAACCATTTTCTGCAAGTCTGAATTTTGTTTCCCAGTGAGCCTTTCCTGGACTTCAGCAACTGCCAGAAAGCATTCCTAATGCAGCCAAGATATTTGCAGTTCCAACAGCATCACAATGCAGAGCTGTGCTTTATTCTGTTTATGGATCAAAACAGCATTTCAGACAACTCAGTTCTGAAAATGTGGGACTACTTGTACTTCTAATCTGAACTTCTGCCCAATTTACATTATTCTTCTTATTCTGGGTTGTTTAGAAGGGGGGAAGCAACTGAAAGACAAAGTGACTTGCTACAGGTTACACAGAGAAGTAAAACCAGGCACGACCAAACCTCATTAAGCACTGCATGTATTGGGTGAAATTAGATTTGGAGCATTAGTTGCTGTGTTTTGCTGCATGGTATCATAAGGGATTTGGCAGAAGGTTGTCTATGTGATAGCGAGCAGAGTTATAAATAATAATTTTTTGTTCCTACAGGTGCAGGTTTACAAATAAAAATACTGTAGGAGAAATAGAGTCTAAAAATAAAGTGCTACGTATCTGACTTCAAAATGTACAGATTTATAACATTAAGTCTGCATGCATCTTGAAGCACTTCTCAGAAGACTTCCATTTCCCCAAACAATGTGCATTGCCCATGTGGAGATGAATTTTCTCTGTCCTTGAAAATCTTGTACACAGGAACTGTTGGAAAGCTGTACTGTCAGTCATCCCAAAGAGTGTGTTTCCATGAAGTACCCACCAACTGGTCCTTTATAAAATTTTCCTAATCTTCATGTAGGGTGCTGCCCTGTGGCAGACACTGCTCCAAATTTCTGTTCTGCTTGGTTTGGGTTATTTAGGGTTGAAAAGCTTTCCTTCTTAGCATGCAGAATAAACTCCTATGTCAGCCTCTCCCAAAACTGAAGACTGTACCTAGAGGCTGCAAAGCCTGAGGTACATGGGGGCTGTTTTCCCTAGGTCTCTGCAAGATGTTTGAAGCTTTCTTTGAAATAAATTCTGCATCTTGAGAGCTGCTATGAGACATGAAAGAGCTTTGCAACTGGAAGGGATCAGTCAGAAAGTGTTTGTCTTCCTTGTGGATATTTTACTTCTGATTCAACATCTTTAAGTGTTTGAAAACAGGTAACACAGTCACAGTCATGAATCCATTCAGTTAGAGTCACAAAGAAAGAAGTAAATGAACTGAGAAACTTTTTAATAGCTATTTGCTTATTTTGGGATGTAAGAATGAGTGCAATAAACAGGCTGGACCAAACCTAAAGTAGTTACTTTACTCCACCAGTGATCTGTGGTGGAGTTTGTACATATTGAGCAGGAGCAGATTTCTCTGGCTGGAACCAAGCAGAACAGGAGCCAAAAGAAGAAAATTGTCTCTGCTGTATCTGTTAGGAGGGTGATGTTTGAGAGGTCTAGTAATTAGATACACATCTAGGTCAGGACAGCTGTTTGCCTGGGTTTTTCTTTTCTGCTACGTGACATCTAGCTACTTGTTCATGTTATATTGCAAGATAATACAGTCACAGCAATTTAAATTGCTTTATGTAAGAAACTTCTATTCAACCGTATCACAGTAATGCCTCAAGTAAATTACAGCAAAACTTAGAATAATGTTTTGCAAATTATACATGGTGTCATAAACAACATTTGTCTGGTTTTAGTGATAGCGACGTATCATAATTATTCAGGTAAGCCTTTGCCCATCCAGTGGCAATAGACAGGTGATTAAGACACTCTCTGAAAATAATACAATGTCTCATATGCCTTCTTCTCATATGCTACTCAACAAAGATAATTCGTTTTTTTTTTTTTCAGCAGGCTATTGTGAGACTTTATTATTGCTTATAATGAGGTTGGTGATATTAGAGTGAAAATCATACCAGTACGAAATCAAACCATACTCAAGTCAGAATATCCTGACATGGAAAAAATAGCATTTTCCAAAAATCAATTAAGTGAGCAAAATGAAGATTCAGAGGTATGTAAAGGAATTTTTATCAATGACCTATAGCAATGATAGGTGTATAATTACTTCTAGAACATATAATCCAGTGATTACTTTCTCCATTTAAGATGTGGAAGCATGTTTAGGAATCCTTTTAGTAGAAGTAGTCAAAGGAAGTATTTAAACCATTATGCTTTAAATGTGAGGTAGGAACCTAGGAGTTTAGAAAACAGCAAATTCTGGAGGTAAAACTACTTTTTATGAGCAATTTAAAAGCTGAAATGATGCATGTTCTCTATTAAAGTAGCTTCAGTAAATATAACTTTTCCCACATTAGACAATACAAATCATTATGGTGTTAAATCAGAAGATAAATTAGAGATGCTTAATAACCAACTTTATGGGACTTGGTGCCTAAGAACATGTATCTGAATATTAAGCATTGCAGAATTGTTGTGGAAACCATTACAAAATAATATTTATGTATAATTAACTGTAAGTCAATTGTCAAAGTAGCAATCATAGAGGAGGCAATGAAAGGAGAAGAGACAGAAAGATAGGAATATGCAGCACAAAGTAGGTTCCAGACTTCTAGTGGCTGTGGGTAATATCGAACTCTCTTTAATTCTCATTCTTTGCCTAAGTTCCATCCACATATATCCAAATAACTATCCCCAATCAAAATAAGAACAAGCAAACAAAACAAACCCATTAAGTGGAATACTTTTAAAGGAGCTCTGGAGAAATGAGACAAAGTCAATTTCTGAAAAGCTAGTTGTGTCTTTATTTGAAAAAGGAAAAGGGCTGGATTTCACTCTCCATTGTGTCTGTGTAGCTACAGCAGAACAAAATGTGTCCAGTAATTCTGTAATTGCATTTATGCTGTCTGAAAAATAATTCTGGTCCCTCCGATACTGTCTTCTATACATTTATGGGCTAGAAATTACATATGTAGCAGATATTAGTTGCTAGCATGATGTATTTGTCAATGTTTGGTTTTATAGAAGTGCATGACCAGTTCTGTTCAGCCCCAAGCTACAGTTATTTGTTCACTACACAAACTGGTTTGCTAGGGAGCTTTGACTTCTTTTTCTCCACTCTTAAATATGAGAAATGAAGCTAGTTCAGGTAGCCCAAGTTGTACAGGTGATCCCTAAGGACACCTGTACTCTTTGTGGTGGCATCATATACAGAAGGTTACCCTGAAAGGCTAGTGACTCTCTTGGCAGAAGTGTAAGTCTTGAAGAGTCTCAGCAAAGACACAGGGCTTCCTGCTTTAACAGTGGTTGTGACAGAGTATCAGGTACAATGGAAAGGAAGTAGAACATGAGTTTTTCATTGCATTAGTAGCGCTTCTTTTTCAAGCCAAAATTGAGTTGTCAAAACAAGATCTTTAAGACACTTTGAATCTGTATCTAAATAGATTTCTAGAAGTAATGATTCATACATCAGAACAGTCCCTCCAGGACACACATGAGTCTCTTCCTGTTTTAAAACCTCTAGAATGTAGACAGAGTTTTAACAAATGTGGTTTTTTTTTGTAATGACACAAAATATTTATATTAATATATTGCAACAGGAATCCATGCAAAATAGAGACTTGTTTCCGTAGGGAAACCCAAAAAACTGTACATAGTTTTCTGCCTGCAGTGATGTGAGGGTCTGTCTGAAGTCAAACAAGTCATTTAAACTGCATTTTCCTTGCTTATTTCTGCCTGACAATGAGCATGCTAACTCATCTGGTAAAGGAACTTCTGACCGTCAGTTTCAAGTTCTGCCGGTAAAGTCCTCAGGCAAGTAATTAAATTTGAAATCTTTTCAGGACCTCTAAGCATCATTTTCCTTTGTTGTTTCTTAATGCTCCTAGGAAAGGTCTAGGAAAACGTGTGTGTGTGTGTGTGCGTGTGTGAGTGCACGCATGTGTGTGTGTATAAAACCAGTTCATATCCTTAGAACATTAATGTTGGCTTGGACGAAGATGACTTGCATAGCCATTTAATTGATTGTCATTGAACAGTGGATTCAAGAGTACTTCTTTACTTGACAGAAATTCCGCTTGCCTTCTGTGCAGTTAACCTCATTTTGCAACCTTCTAGTTGCAATATGCTCTGATCCTACGATCTTGCTTGGTCTTAAAGCTCGTTTTCAAAGCCAAGATAGGAAGGATCTAATCCTATTTTTTTCCATAAAATAATATTCTGTGATAGTGCTGCCTGAAAACTACTTAGGAAAGTTAAACAAAGGCTTAAATTGGGACAACTTTGGTAGGAAGTCCAAGGATGTGTGAAACAGAGCAATATCCCTGATGCAGAAAGGTAAAAAAATACTTCAAATAATGCTGAGTGGAAGCATGAGATTCCAATGACTTTGAAAAGTAAAAACACCTTTATGGGGTATTTTTAAATATATGGACGGACATAAAGAAATGTCATAGAAAAGCACCACAAATACCCTGTGAGGTGGTGCTTTATTTTAGATGAGGGGCTAACACTTGCTCAGGATGTAGGGATCCTTTATTTAGCCCTTTTTTCATCCAAGAGGATTCATATTTCTCATCACTCACGAGTCCCTCAGCTGGCAGAACAGCCTGGTTTGGATTGCATCAACTGTTTGCTCTTTCCCTTTGCATAAGATCAACAGTCTTTGCTGACACGACTGTGTCTCAGGACTCATATCCATCTGCTAAATATCTGAGACACTAAATACAAATTGCCTTCTCTATTTCTTGGTGAATTCTCGGGTGTTTTAAGAAAGGATAGGCAACTTTTTCAGCAAGACAGAAGTGTTTCTCCACCCAGAAATAAAAATGAGGACATTCACCAGGATGCGGAGGGTAAGAAGTATGGGTTAAAGTGTCCCCAGGGCAAAAAGGTGGCAACAGATCTGTAGTGCTGGAAAGGAAAGGCAAATCATGCAATGCATTTCTTTTTGTTTACTTCCTAGAAGACATTTTCATATCAAAGAATGAGGTATGGGATAAAAAATTGCTGGAATTAAGCACTGTAGATACAATAACAGGTACATGTCAACTAATCTGGAGACTCATTATTTCATAATTATTTTGTTATAGGTGAACATTATTTTTCTTTCTGTGCTTTTTTTTTCTTTAAATCTTGCAAAGGATGTCATTCTGCAATGCAAATAGTTTAGAATCTGGTTCTCCTTCACTGAACTTGATAATTGCCTTCAGGAAACTTGAAAATGCTTTATAATTGTAAGAATGGAAAGAGATTCAATGCATCTTACTGAAAAACATGACAGCAATAGGCTCCATGGTCCTTGGCTTGTGCCCTTGTCGCAGGAGGTATCAGACAGCCCATGCCTGGCTGCCACCTGGGAAGCATGAAGGTGAGAGCAGGTTCATGTGATGTCCTTTACGATGCTAGTTCAACGTACACAGCCTATAGAGGCACAAGGTAGGAGCTCACTCTAGTCAAAAGCTGTATGCAAAAGTTATCTGTGTAGCCTGCTGCTAGAGAAAGCCAAGGGGATATTCCCTGTGGAAAAGAGTTGAGTGTGGAATAAGGTGACAGGACTTCTGTCAGCATTATAAAAGCCCTGAAGTCCTTATCAGGGACATTGGTATGGATGGTCCCAGTTAGCTGAGCAGCTGAACATTTGTGTTTAATTCCCAGCATTAGCTGAAGGCAATCAGTCTGTGTGGGAGTTAATTAAGCCCTGAAGACCCAGATAGACATAATGAAGCTAGATTGGGGAAATACTAGACCTTTGAGAGAACATGAATCTGGATATGTTAAAAAAAGTTGGGGAATGAGGGAGGAATTATTCCTTGCATTTTGTTTTACTGTTTATTGAGGAGAGATGGAAGGGCTATGAGGAGGTTTTACCGCACTGCTCCAGCTTTTTAATGACTGAGAGCCCATACAATCCAGTCAAACTTGAGCCTGTTGCTTTTGTTCTTTCTGCTATGGCCTTGGTTTTATACCAGCTTGCAAAAGCTTGAAAAGCAAATTGCAGGTCTAGTGAGCAGCAGCAGCTCAAACCCTGCAACATACCCTGTGTGTCTGAATGGCTCTAATGAGACCAAGGGAGCTTTGTTTTGAAATCTAGAAGCATAATTGCTCTTGCAGAATTCTGCTCTTTGCAAGGGAAATTGTGCCTCATTTGCACACAACTAAGACCTTTGGTTTGCCTCTGATCACCATTGCCCTTTATTCTCTGTTTTATTACTGCTATGGAAGTGCTACAACTCCTGTCTAATTTTTATCTCTTTTTGTTAAGCCTTTGGCCAGCTGATGGTCAGGCTCACTTTGTCACCTGTGCATAATGCCTTGAAATTTTCTTGGAAGTGGTCTTAGAAGTAATTTATGATAATAAATTCTGCTATACTTGCAGAAAAAAACATGTTTCTTTTCTAGCACAAAGTAAGCTTTATTGATCGCTACTTAAGCTTAGCAGGCTTGTGTTTTTCATGCCTTGCTTCACAAATTTTGCTTTGATTTTATTTTGTTTTTTGAGAAATACAAAAGCGAGCTAGTTCTTCAAGCAGAACATGGAAATCATAACTTAGGGGACATCAAACATAAACCAGATATAAAATTCTACTGCAAGCTTCATTTTATTTACAGCCAAGAAAAATAGATGAATATCGAACAAATTTATTAATCTACACATATTCCAGAGCTCTTCAAATTATATAGATAGCAAGATAGCAAATGGGTGAGAAAACTCAGGAAATCAGTAACTCAGAACTTGAGTTTGTTTTACTCACTTGGATTTATGCTGTTTATACCCTCTTCCACTCAATAGTTACTGTCAGCAACAAGTTACTATTGCTATAATTTAACACTAATCTGAATCAAATTAGCAGTGAGCTAGTGCATATCTGACTGACACCCCCATGGATCAGATTTGAGACTATGTAGATACCTGCATTTTGTGTTTCTTTGCCTACAATCTCTCTGCCCTTGCTCAAAGGGAGGACATGCATCTGATCTGCAGCAAGCAACACCATAAGAGGTTGACTGCAGCAGGAAGGCAACAGCTCCAGCCTTCCCAGGAAACTGTTTCTGGAAAACTCCATCCCAGAAAGCACCCCCAACTCAAACACCATGGATATTGTCCTTTCCCCCTGGGGATCAGGTAGAGATAGCTCTCATTCAGGTGTCCCTTATTACACTAATGAGGTGCTATAAATTTGCACAAGCTGGGTGTGCTAGAATTTTTTCTGGCAGTGGTTTTGTGTGTGGGTTTTGTTATTTTGGTGTATGGAGATAGTACTCTGTGGCAGTAATGCCACCTCTGCGGTGGATGTTGAGTACATCGTTGGTATGGACTCTGATTGCTGCTGCACCTTGAATTCTGAAGGTGGGAAAGTGGCTTTGACCAGCCCTGTTTCTTTACTGCTTCTCAGGTGGGTGAAGAAGGGCGCCTAGAGGTCAGACGGTATGTGCTGCCAGCCTGACTTATTCAAGTTAACAAAGTGATAAATGGTGTGGAAAATGTATGCTCTGTATGGGCTGGCTGGCTACTTGTATGTTATTCTGCTGTTGTGTTGTGGGGAGGGATGCTGGCTGTGTGGTATGCCAGGCTCACCTGGGAGTACTACTGTCCCAGTCTTGTGTGCTCTTGTCCTGCTGGCAGGTAGGAATTCTGGTTTGGGCATCCAACTGTTCTCAGTGATATTGCAGTGAAAAGCACTTACTTGACCTGTAATCTCTATTTTGGAGAGTGGCTGTATTGCAAGCTGGTGTCTCTCTCTGACAGTGAGCACTGCAAGTGATAAGTGGTTCCTTGTGCAGTGTGGTTTTAATTTGCCTATCTAGTTGTTCTTTGGGCTTTTTTCCCTAAAGAAATATGAAATGTGAGCTATGTGGGGGTGGTATACAGCTGTGCTGCTTAGCCTGGTTTGCTCTTTACTCACACAGCATGACAGGATTGTAGCTCTAGTCTATGGTTTTCTGTCGCCAACTCTCCCCTGTGCCCTCGCTTTTGCTCATAGCAACTGCAGTGATAAGGATGAGTTCTTTCTGGAATTGCACAGTTGATAGATGCAGGTTGAGCTGTAATCTAAAAAGCCTTTAGCCATCACCCATAACTCACTTCTTGAGTTCACACATTTAAGGCTGTACCTCAATCATCTCATATTCTTGTCTGTAAAAATAAGCAGCTACTATGGTATTCACTTGGGAGAAGGAATTAAAATACAGCATATGACACACTTGGAAAAAAGAAAAACACAGCTACTAAACTGTTTTTTTCTGTTCTGTGTGGTTTAAAATTCAGAACACTGAGGAAATTAAATTAATTTTAGGTTGGGTTTGTTTTTTTTCCCCAGAATTAGATACATAACACCTGCAATGTTTAACAACTCTATTTTGCTTTCTCACCTTCAAGCCAAGGTCATATTTAAAAAGACAAATTCAGGCTGGTTGAAATGGAAGAAATCATATTGAATATTAATTTTGGGATTAGAACTTCTCTATTTCCTATTTATTTTGTGTGACTATTTTCTGCAGTCTCTATTGATTTGAATGTCATGTGTTCTGTATGAGAGGCAGTAATTCCATTCGAAACTAAGAATGCTTTATGTAGCAAAGCTTCTGTAATGGTAGAGGGTTGATGCAGTTTACTTTGAACAGACTTTGAGTTGATATGTTGGAGGGAAGGAAGGCTATCCAGAGGGACCTTGACATGCTTGTGAGGTGGGCTGATGACAACCTCATGAAGTTTAACCATGATGAGTGCAAAGTCCTCCACCTGGATTGGAGCAATCTCAAGCACAGCTACAGGTTGGGCAGAGAAGAGATTCAGAGCAGCCCTGAGGAGAAAGACTTGGTGGTGTTGGTCGATGAAAAAATGAATGTGAGCCGGCAGTGTGCTCTTGCAGCTCAGAAAGCCAACTGCATCCTGGAGTGCATCAAAAGGAGTGTGACCAGCAGAATGAGGGAGGTGATCCTGCCCCTCTACTCTGCTCTTGTGAGACCTCACTT